>JAUMHH010012542.1:0-11036 GCA_032359455.1 Chlamys rubida
AGTTTGAAGAAAATCGTTTGTTGTAGTTATTGCACGGAAACGAAGCGCGACAGACGGACAGACAGACGGACGGACGGACAAACCCATATTAATATCCCCCGTTTCGGTGAAAGCGGGGGATACAAATTAAACAGTAAACCTCTCAATTATTATTGACTACCAGGTATTCGAATTAACCCTTTGTCTCTTATATTTTCGTTTGTTTCCTTTAACATGAATTTTAACCATGTTTTGGCTTTTCCTTTGTTAATGGGCTGGGGGCCTTTGGTATGGTATTTCAGTGCAATAGCACTATAAAGTCGGCATCAGATCCGCGCTATCACAAGGCGGCACATACAGCAACATATTATGTATCCGGCATACATACACGCTACACAACACACATGGAGGCACGTCCTTAAATGACCTTAGCTGTTAGTAGGACGTTAAACAAAATAAAACCAAACAAATTCTTAATGGGCTGTTAAGAATGTCATCAAACATAAACACTGAACCCTTGCAGGTTGAGTATTGCAAAAAGAACTTACAAGACATTTCCCATTGTGCATGATTCGCAAACAAAAAAAACAGCTTCACCCATTGGACAATTTCCTTACAATGTTTGTTTCCTTTTTCCTTATTTGGCGATACATCGCGTTTTGCATCAATGCTTAGCGGGAAAGTTAAGGGGTTCCTTCTCCTGACCGAGAACGAGAAGTCAGTGAGCTTTTAATGATGATTCATTGTTATGTTGCATATTGTTGCTAATACAGAAGCAATAGGCGACGATATGCTCAGAGACTTGACACGACTCAATGTGTGATATTTTATGTCATAACATCCATATATAGCAACGACAGAAATATAAGAACCAGAAACGAAACACTTTAAAAATACATCTTATTTCAGTACAACTAGCATTTCAGTCTCTATATGGCATTGAAAAAGTTATTTGATAGTTTGTTTGCTTTCGATTTTACACCTTTCGAACAGCTAAGGTCATATAATGATGAGGAATGCAATGGATAATGTTCCCTTTGTGGCGCTCCAAAGAATATCCTTTCAAGCACGTTTCAAATCTAGGTTAATATGGACTGTACCCTATCAAAACGTTTCTTTTGTTTCATCCTTCCGTTACCGGTTCTATTTTGAACCGTTTAGCTTTGCTATCAAAATTGTTGTTTAGTGTCTTGTCATTAATTGTGAAATTGCATGTCTGATATTTTTTTTTCTCGATGTTCCCAAGTCTTTATATAGGTTTAATATTTATTTTCTATAAAGCGGTATTTTAAAATGTGTTAAGTTTTATAGGGAAAATGACGCGTTTAAAGCAAATCTCCAGTCTGTAAAAATTCTGTTATTCTTAATGAAGGGTATAAACACGTACAAGAGCAAAATAAGGTCCTATAAAAGTGACACTTTTAAAAGTTAATATTCCGAAAGGAAACTGAATGGTGAAAGATACTGTAAGAATCTGCATACAGAAGTACATGTACACAGCGAAATAGTAAGATATTATCATAAAAATTAAAATTCAAAAGTTCTTCTAATTTTACGATATAAGCAAGTTTACGTTCACATTTGAGAATCTTTCACTAATTAATTCCATCCAATATTGTTTTCCTATCAGGAATATCATAATATTTATCTCGAATTTGTTTAAAATTGACACATTCGGTCAATGTAAGGCAAACGAATGAGAAAAGGACTGGTCTGAAATAAATACGTATTAGTATAAACTGCATGTACTGTCCGAAGTCGTGAGAAGCCAACCTCATATCTACAGTCTTCTTGTTGCCATTGGAAACAGCGATGCATATTTATTAAGACATCAAATTTGGCCCTGTGACCCAACAAGACAAAAACCGTTATATTCAATTAATTCATATAAATTGAAATCTACACTAAACCAGCATTGCATCAGTGTCATTAACACACGAGACGTGGGTTAGCATTTAGATTTATTAAACTCAAATGGCTAATATCAGATTCCTGTGATGATTTGGATTGGGATCTATCAAACATTCAATCTCAACAGTCGTCACCACTGCGGGGGAAATATCGGGGAATGAAATGAATTAATCTGTGACACATATACAAATAGATTTATCGATTCCATCAAACAATCAGCAGCTCGAGACGGTTTAGATATACGGCGCTAAAATAAATATCAAAATAATAATGTATTAAAACCGTACATATAGCTTAGGAATCTTTCATAGGATTTTCCCCGGGACCTCTTGTCAATGCAATGGTGCTGTATCGACTGCAGAGAGATGTGTGTAGGCAAGGTTGGCAATGGTCATAGTGATTATTACAGAGTTTGCTAAAGCAGAGAATCAATGTTTTAACATTGTAAAATACTGAACATTTCACGACATGATCCTCCTGGGAGCGTTAACTCTTAGTGCTTTTACGGTCGTGAGTAGGTAGCTCTCCAATAATGAAGGCGGAAAAGCCACGATTATGGGCCGGTGTATGACTGTCCGAGGAATTACCGAAATGATATTTTCTCCCCGAGGTATCAGCAAACCCTATGTTGTGATATAGAATAGACAAACAGACTTACACCTTTATACCGACAATTATCTTCGTAAAACAAATCCACGTTTTTATTGGCTTCGTGGTCTCACTACGATGATTACAAGATAAGGGTTCCGTTCGATGTTTTATAAACGATTCCTTTTACCATTAACTCGAAACATATAATTTTTATTACTAGTAATACAATCAAGAGCACGGAATAAAATTCTTTTTTCTCATTTTCTTTAATTTGTTAACAAAACATTTCTATCGTATTGGCGGTAAGATGGGGTCTAGAGAGTTCAAGATCACGTGAACTCTTGTATGCTGGTCCTCGTCGGTTCGGTCAATGGTGGAAATATCGCCTCGCATTCAATGTTTTATTGCATAACACATTGTGGGGGCCGCATAGCACAGTTGTTAGTGCGCCATCCTATTGACCGCAAAGCATTAGGTTCTGATCCCGCAGACTACGAGATATGGGTATGTCCTTCGGGCAAGACAGTTTACCCTTTACATTAGATCTGCCTATAGTTGAGTATAAGTTATCCTTGGTTGCGTACTACGGGTTTGTTGCTTAAGTAATTCTAATGGTATGATGATATAAAAGATAATACGAAAAATAATTACTAGAAATATTTTTTTTGCGAAAACTATTGAAAGGGCAAATATGATATTTCTTTGTGTGATATGACGGTGGATGTTTTTATGATGCTTATGAGTACGCCTTTTGGTTTGTAATGTCTTTACCCGAGTTCCGATGTAAGGAGGTGACATTACTTGTACATTATATAGTTGTTCATGGCGGATGTCGTCAATGAATCAAAAGACACTTACCCTTCCGGAACACCTGGTCTTATTTCCCTTGTTGCCCCTTTTCCCTGCTTAAAGTTCAGAATTCGGGATAACGGCAACATCTGGTACACCCGTTGTCTTTCCGGGCGGAATGGGTGCGTCCAGCATGGAATTACAGTGAGAAAGCATTTTAAAGTCGGCATCAGATCGGCGCTATCACATGGAGGCATTACCACTAACATACCTACCTCACGCACACACATGCACGCATTGATAATACACAAGGAGGCACATTCTAAAGGCATGTTGAACCCTATAAAACCTCAACCTTACCCTACTGTTATCGATTTAGATTTTGAGTTCGAATTATTGTTTTGTTGACACTTCGGTATTCCCTTGTTTTGTTTTTTAGATTTGTCGATACAGAAAGTCAAACAAAGTAAACGGTTTACTGCGACAGTTGATATACGTACACACACGTAAAGTAGAGCGTGTATACACAGCAAACAAACACGTAAAGTAGAGCCATATTCACAGCAAATCATGTTGAGATATTGTTTAAGTAAGGCAACTGTACTACACTTTTAATCGTAATGAATATATGTTTGTCATCCACGGGATGTTAAGTGCATTGATATGTAAATATTAGTTTGGTTGTATTTTGTTTAATGTTCTATTGCATCTGAGGTTATATTATGACGTGTCTCCATATGTGTAATGTCTGTGCTGTAGGGGGAATGTTGGTATATTTACAATAACACGGATCTGATGCATGTTCTCTTTGAGCGCATTACCTCAAGAAATATCATCCCTTGAGACATACGAATTGAAGTGTCAGACAACGTAGCGGCATTTGATCGACAAGACAACGTTGAAGCTTTACAATGACAGCACAAATATGTATTCGATGGGTATTCGCATACTTTTCTTATAATGCTTTAATTTCAAATTCATTTCTATTTCATTTGAGATCGATGAAACTAATAGAAAAGTTTTCTTTCTTTTTCTGACGAAGCTCGTCTAATTAATTATTTGTTATACATTTTTTGTTTACATCTGACATGTAATGGTACTTATGTTACGTGTACTAAGTGCTATGTGTAGTATCAAAAGGGTAAGATGACTTGGTTTTTTATAGTGACGTCAAAATTACGACATTAATTAGAACAATGCATATTACAATGTACGTCAAAAAGCTCTAAAATAATAACGTCAAAGTTGAATAGTCATTAACATGTAACTAATTCGTAGTTACAGCTTAATAATGTTTCTAGTTGTTTATCATAATTATATTGCAGTATTTCAGATATACATTTTTTTCTATATTTCAAAGTAAGACAATATTTAAAAACAGTATGTATGTATTATGGATTTCCTAAAATTTGGTATATGGCAAAATGATTCAGAAAAGTTTCCTGAAAAATGTTTTAATAGACAGCTGATTGTAAATCATCATCATTATAATTATTATAACATTCTAAACAACTCATTAAAATAGAAGAGGTCATCATCCCAAAATAACAGGTAAGGACAAAACATGTACAAGGATACGACATCAAACAAACGAAGATAAAAGGCGTTCGTCAACTTGACAGTTTGAACAGACTAACAGTAATTAGGTTAGGTAAGAATTGTTCAAACATTTGCTGTTCGAAAAGGGATTTGGGATTTGGTATATTATTTTACAATATTCCTCGTGTTGTCTGAAGGTCAATGCAATTTTATAACAAACGTTTTATTGTGAAGTATTCGTGACATGCTGTAACAGTGTATTGTCAAGATTTAATTTTATATTTATCAAGTATATTTGTTTTGTTAATTTCTACTTAATGAACTGGAAATACATCTACAATTGTATATCTTTAAAAGAAACCACGATTATCTTAAATATTATGTAAAACATGAAAATAAATTGATTTACTTTTAAAGATAAAGAAAATGTTAATGGAGTTTTAATAACGGTCTCTCGAGTGCATTAAAAGTTAATCGAAAATACGAATGCATCATGAATCAATCTACATGTTTATTATCGACGACAGGGAAAGGTAACTTAAAGACACCTGAAACATATAAAGAATGGCAAACAGCGTGAATTTAGTGGAAATGTTTGGAAGAACAAATAAAAATTGATGATATGTTACCTGAGATATTGGATTAATTTATACATAGCATTGTGTTTAATTTACTAGACCTTGAACCATCTGAATAAAGTAGTTGACAAATTGATTTTGACTTTGAGTAATGAATATCCAAATGTAGTTTTGTGATGGCATTAGGTAAAATTGATTGTCCTTAATTCTTTTCCCACAAAACATCTTTTGAAACAATATAGATTACACAATGGTAAATGAGAAACAAACAGCTTTTCGTTATGTGCGACTTGCATTACATTGCTAAAAATACTGTACAACAAACGACATTGATCTTAAAGACCGTATTCGTAATGGCATCCAAACCGGTGACGAATGATTAAATCAGAGATAAAACAAAATAGAGGCGACTTGACAACTTGCAACTATTAGAATAGATACAACCTAATGCATAAGTCTGTAGGCAGAAAAAGTGAAGCTTTCTTAAACGGAAATGTAAGTTGGTTTGTAACAGACATGATGCGGCACTTTGCTTCAGGCTAAAAAGCAAATTGAAATTGTTTCTTCCTTGAATACAACTTAAAATAATTTTTACAATTTTTTGTATCCGTAACAACATTACCCATGTGTATACAAGATCCATATCGTTAATATAAAGTTAAGTTGAACTACCTATATCAACCTCTACAAAAAAGTATTTCCTTTATGTAAAAGTATTCATTATTCAAAATAATAAACAATGTTTCTTATAAGTCAAGGACACTTAGTATAACGCAAGCCATAATTCAAGGTTGTTTACAGTATTGGCGCCAACCAGGATTGAGATAAACACTTCAGAATCATCACATGTGACTGTTGTCAAATAACTACAGAAGGAAATTTATCAGGAAGCCCTAAGACTCTCAAGTCTTCATTTGGAATGCAACATATCTTTTTTATCATGTTCGTCTTAAAATCCCCTCGTAAAGAAGTTAAAAAGGGAAACGTTCAATTTTCTACTTACGGTCATTAAGTGATACCATTAACGATTATTCCAGGAAATGCGGGTCTTCATGCCCGGTCTTTAACATAAATCAGTAGCGTGTTTCTATAGAACACCACGGGCAGTGGCAAGTCTATGGGGATTACACATGCGGGTTGATGTACAAGCTTGCCTAGACCAATGGACATATACTGGTCTCCCGACAACCATTTGACCCTGGTGTAAGATAATGAACAGGGTAGATATCTCCATGGACCACATACTATAACCTTAACGATTTTAAAAAAATATAACAGCTTTAGCATTCAAAGACAAAACGTACCCCAAGCGTTAACATTTGGTTGGTACTGGTTTGGATTTACTGGGTTAAGTGGCCAATTAAAGTGACAGCTAAGGTCATTTAAGGAGGTGTCTCCATGTTTGTAATTTGTGCATGTGTTTGTGTCTGTGTGCTAGAGGCGGTAGGTTGGGTCAGTTGCGACTTGTAATGGCACAGATCTGATGGTGACTTTAGAGTGCTATCGCATTGTAATCCCTGCTGAAGGCACCCAGCATGGTATTCCATCCGGTCACATTTTCCTAACATGTACCGACCAAAGAGCCTACAGAGGACAAACTAAGCCAGTAACAAATTACAAGGACAACAAAAGCCATAATAGAAACATGCATTGACACAATACACTTCAGCGTCATTACAAGCACAAAATATTTATAGATATATATTTTTATTTTCATCTAAAAAATAAAAAACAAAAGATCTCGTTAACGACTTATCTTAAGTAAAACAGGCTAATCATTAACGTTCCTGGCTTTAAGAAAACAACAGGTAATTTGCTGGTCAGCATATATTATATATTATAAAGTGTACTCTTGATATAGTATCTCATAATAAAAGAAAGTGTTCAGCATGGTAAAGTAAACAAATTTAGCAAACAGATACTTTCTAGTGAACATTTGCTAAGCTTTTTGTGCCACCGCCATTTTAAAAAGTTAAAAGTGTTGCTCTTGTCCAACCCGTCGCATCGCGTCCAGTCCCAATTCAGTGTCATATCTTTTGCAACCCCATTTCATCAAGGGTTTTGATCAAACTGTACACAAATATCAGATATGAGAATGATCAGAATTAGTTACTATTTCAAAGGGCCAAGGTCACGGTTACTTTTCATTGAAAAACATATTTGTAAAACAAGGAAAGGAGACACTAGTTTGTATTTGAGCGGGTGGCTTTATGTCATACATATATTTCAAAGGTTTGTACTGTATTGTTTATACGGTGTAAGGCTTATACGTAAAACGTGTACAAATGACGAGGAAGACGTATGTGCCAGAAGGTGGAAACACTTTAAATGTGTAATTGGCATACATCTTAAAGCATCATAATTAGCAATTGGAACCTAGAAAACTGTGTAATTACTTACTAAGATTTTTAATTCTCTTTCCTTCCTATTTTATGCTGTAAATAGATGGGCAAATTTAATTATTGACAGAGGAGATTCCAGTAATAGGTTTAAACCAATTTTCCTAATTTTGCTTAACAAGGTCCAATTAAAGTGAAATAATATCGTCGTTAAATTCTGAACAAAAAAACATTCTGTATACCGGAAATTTTTTGCTGCAGCTTAATTTTCACCTTTTTTGCTGTAAGCAATGAGGGCGAATTTATCATTACAGCGAATATAAGTAAACATAATTAATCATAGCAATGAAATGTGCGAGGCGAAATTAAAATTTTGCAAATATATGGATTTTATCGGCAAAGGGTGGAAGTTTGACTAGGCGAACATTGCCCGGTATACATTAACCTTTCCTTTCATTGGGGTTACCTTCCTTATTCAATACGTACTAAGTGCAATAACACATTTGTGTGTTTATTTTGTTTTCGTATTGTTTAACGGCCATCGACAATGTGAGTCATTTAGGGCCAAACTATACTTTAAAATGACACATTCACAAAAATGAACATATCAAACCAAAACTAAATAGCTTGAAATTAGAAAAGGATTTAAAAATACAACAATATCAAAAGAATTGGCTGCAAAATATATCATATTTTATTGTACAGACCAATAGAATATAAATAGTCATATTAACTGCTTATAAACTGTATCGAATAATCTTTGCAATAACACTAAACTGACAAATGGCATCGATGAAACCGTACGGATTTGAATTTGGCAGGTAACATTAAACTAGTAAACTGATAATCGTATATCATTTTGAACAACTGCTCATAGTTTTTTTTTGTATTCATCGGTCGTCATAATTCGATTCAGCGAATCATGAAAAACTCTTACTCCTCAAAAATGTTGTTTACTCCTGACTTGGTGAAGGTTTATGTCTTTTATTTGGTTGTGAATTCTCCTCGGTCCCTGTTGGGTAATATTTTATTTTTTATTTTTCATTTTCTATTGACAAGTTTTGATAAGATGTTTTTCTTTTTTTCTATTTTGCAGGTGCCATATTTGATGAGAATTCTCCGGAATTGGAAAGAGCATTTTCCTATGGTATGGAAACTGCCAATGCGACAAAATATAAATTTAAAATTTATGCATTCCGAAAAGTCACGGACATTCGGGACATATTTCAGCTGAGTTATACAAGTAAGTTTATCACACTTTGCATGCGTATTTATGAACTCTTAAATGTTGTATAGGAAAATGTTTTAATTGATTTGGTTAGGTTTTATTTTATTTTGTTTACCGACCTATTAACAGCTAAAGTCGTTTAAGGACGTGCATCCATGTGTATTGTGTAAGTGTACATGTGTGTACATGTATGTGTGCCGGAGTACTTGCCTCCTTGTGATAGCACGGATCTAATGCCAACTTTATAGTGCTATATCACTGAAATGCATTTGATGACCTCAGCTGTTCATAGGACGTTCAATAAAATAAAACCAAACAAAATCGTTACAAAAAGGGAATTAATATTTAAAACGGAATCGTTTTAATTGGTCATTGTATGTTTTGGTTTCAAGATTAATTTGCAATTATATTTGGTCAACGTAGGAAATGCTTTTGTCATAAGACACAATCGCCAGTATTCACCTAACGTTCAGTACCTCACTTTATAATCTTCTACTGATACCAAACTAGATGATCATTAAGTAATTTTTTATTTATTTTTTTATAATAAATAATTATATTCGAGATTCATATACACCGCTTTATCACAACCTAGGTTGTAGGTCGTCTCAAAGCGGTTCGCAAATAACCCGTGATAATTTGCATCCAGCATATACATGCATCTATCTCAACTCCCTGGGAGCATACAGCCGGTGCTGCCATTAGGCGCTCACAGCTAGCATTTACAAATGCAAGTACTGCCTAACCATGTACTCATTTGAGTAGACTGGAACAAGCAGAGTAACGTATCCTGTTCAAAGATACAACAGCGTCCCATAAAGGGATTTGGACCCGCAACCCTTCAGTCACGAGCTCGGCGTCCTACCATTAGACTACCGTGCCTTCTGACGTGCTGGTTTTCGTTTTATTTTTTTATTGGACGTTCCCAAGAACAGTTGTCTGATAATGGTGACGTGATATTTTCGGCACAGGAAAAATTGAAACATAATCTGTATTTGTATGTCCCCTGCGACGCCTCCTAAAGCTAACATTACTAATAACCTGTTACATTTATGAGAAAATAAATGCACAGACAAGGTCTACTTTTGTTAGTCAAGAACTGCAAATAATGCACATTTATATTTACGTTAATTGTTGCGTACGACGGTCTTCGAAAAGGCAGGGAATTACTGATTTGCACGTACGACACAGTATGGTTGAACTTTTCGTCAGTGTGCTGCTGTTTAACAAGGGTCTTGTACAGACAGTTATGATTTAGAGGCTTGTCTGTGGTCTTAGATGAGAGATGAATACATCAAGTACCGCAGAACTTCTACATGTATTTGCATTCAAACGACCTTTTTTGTACAATATGACTCTGTAATGGCCTATTGGGAGTTGCTGATGACCGAAAGGGAAAAAACTTAAGTGACATAGATGTGCTGCTAGAAGTTCAAACACTAGACCTCAGGTGGTGTTTAATGGATAATGTTACATGAAAACGACCAAATCTAAAAAGCTACATGTATGTGTACTTCTAAGACTTTTGACGTCATTTATTTGGTCCTAATGGGTTTTCGGTTGACAATTCACACATATACATAAATAGATTTACACACATACAAACCCCCGTGACCCTTTATACGTTTATAGTTTTTACAATCTCTTCCCAGAGGAAGGGAAGCTTCCTAGTTCAATTCATGTGATTATGTAAAGTTTTTCCCTCATCTGCTTTCATTTAATCATCTTGCTATGGAAAATGCGGAATTGTTTGGATGTGAAAAGTCCCCGGGGTTTGTTGTGACCTTGTAGCTGAAATGTTAGTGCCTGCAGGTAGGGCGTAAGAATTCTACCTGCTGCCCCCAATGCATGATTGTAAGAGGCGACTGCATTTGGGATCTTATCTTTTCTCTTCTTTCTAAACGACTTTCTTCTTCCTAATGTCTCCATTGACAATGCCTCACTTTTGGCCTTTAGTTGAGTGTTCGCCCCTGTGAGAAAGGCTTTGTGTTCTGTCCCCTGGCTGAGACATACAAGAGTCTGTAAAAATGGTAGTTTCTACTCCTGCTTAACGCTCAGCAATTTAGGAGTGGGACGACTGGT
>JAUMHH010012553.1:0-11036 GCA_032359455.1 Chlamys rubida
TTTTTATGGGAATCCCCTTGTCATGACGAACTGAAAAGTTCCCGGTGTTTGCAAAAAATATCAAAGTTTATAAAATCCTTTATAAAACTTTTATAAAAGTTGTTTATACTGTTTAATCAAACCTACATTCCTTATTTGGAGTTCCAGGAACAATGTTGGAGAGATTTACTCGTCCTCTTTATATAAGAAAAGGTTTAATTACAATTGGATACAGTAAACCATTTGTGCTCCAACCATTGGCGTCACACGTTAGATGACCTGCTTTAATGTGTACATTTATATTTTAGATGATGTAGCGTCAACCCAACCTTCTGCAGGTACTGTATGACACTATTTGTTTTTAAGTTTTGAGGCAAACCATAATTTTAACCTTTTAAGTTAAATTTTCCCAATTCAACCAGACTTACTGAGTCCTTTGTGATGATCAAGACGTAAGACGGAATGCCGATAGGAAAGAAAAATATGGAGTACTTTGTGTGATTATGTCTTATGACTCATATGTGTCAAATTTATTGTTTACATTGGTAGCGTCAAATGGATGCTATTACAACGGCATCCCGTACAGAGACGGAGAAATATGGCAGGACGGTTGTCAGTACACGTGTGAATGTGTAGACGGTAGCACCGGGATGTATCGCTGTACCGAATTGTGAGTTAATACGTATTTCGTAATATCATCAAGATTAACGTCATATGTTATTATAAGATGATTTAATTAGCGAAACGTGTTTTTCAAATTTAAAGTAACTTAAGTGATAAGAATGATAACTCGAAACATTCATCACACTTATAATTCATGAGCTCAAAATTGACATTTTTATTATGAAGGTAAGCCGAGTAAAGAGAAAGGTCAAAGACACTGTTATACTTTTCATTAAAACATCTGAAAAAATAGAAGTTTTCGTTCTACGGTCTTAATCTTTGTTTGAAATAGCATCTACTTAAATGGTTGACTTCTTACATATTTTTCATGCTTTTCTTAAACAATGACGCAACTGTTTAACATAGCAATCCTTTCTGTCTAAACTGGCAAAATAGAAACATTTTGTTTCAAGTACGAATGTGATTTAGTATTGTTAAACGAAGTTATTTATTTAACTTAATCAGTTACTTAAGTAAAGTATTTAAGTGTTAAACCATTTTTGGTATGCGTTATGAAGCTGAGTATATATGTAGATGATATTCAAGGGTTTCTGGGTGAATACCATGTAACTTTCAAAAGAAAGGCAGGATACCTATATCTTTCTCCAGATTTAAGCACAAGAAACAATATCTCGTATGCTCGGATAAACGAGTGGTATTCAGCATAAAAAACCCATTAAATTTCGTATTAGTTACATTTCATAACTACCTCCAATGACGAAACTATAACAATCTTTGGCGCCATATTTGAATTACCTCACGCTTTACAACAAGAGTACGCGCAATTTTAATAGGGTACTAAACAACATTCTACTGTTTTGTTTTTCTGTTTTTATTGGATAAGATTTGCTTACAGAAATGTGATCAACCTTGAGGTTAGTATACCCTAGTGTACGCAGCCAATAACCCCTGGATATCGAGGATGATTCTACCGTGCCTCATCTGTATCTGAACAGATTATCAAGAGCCTTTAACAAAGCAAACTTATATCACCGTTCTGTTTGGTAAATATCAAAAATGACATTTTCACACTGTGACAAACATCACTTGTATATTTATCACAGACTGAAAGATAGTTATTTTATTAAGTTGATTTAATTTGACATCTCCCTGAGGATATGTAATAAGCCAGGATTACTGACGAGAGGAACCTTAGTATAGTCTTTTTTCTATTTTAGGTGTTTGACATGGAACCTTCCAGATGTTTGTCATGAAGAGGATCCCGCACCGGGCAAATGCTGTAAAAAACCGTCATGTCCTGCAAATGTGGTAGTCAATTATCCAGCCGGATACACAGATGTGTAATTGTACCAAACATCTCGGACATCAATGTAGCAGTATTAAAGTTAAAGTTACATTATTGATATCTTGATAACTTATATAAATAATAAATAAATAATAACAAAACCATACAATCAAGGAGACCTTGTAATCTAATCAGAGATAAGAAATTCACAAGATTGATTTGCACTCAGTTCATGACGAAGAAACGCGGACTGCGTTATGGATATAAAGAGGTAAATGATTTTGAGTATTTTTTAAGCGCAACAATGGCCGAAATGAAACATACCGAGGATGGAATTGTGAGATTTATTTAGTCCCTGTTTGACAAGATAATTTTTAAGTTCAGCGGCAGTACTGTAGGCACAGTTTTCCCCTATAACAATAATATTCGCCGTCTTCTTGCCGACTTGTTTTCATTTGAGGCTGAATTTAAGACAAACTTATCAGGATTGGTAACAAAAACCTTAGCAAGTCCTTCAATTTCACACTCAAATATATATATGTATGGTTAGGATATAAATAGGTATGCGGTCTTAACGAGGTTTTAACAGCTATAGCTATTTAGGGACAGGTTTTGGTAGTGGAGGAAAAACGGGGTACCAGGAAAAAAACCCACCGACCTGCGGACTAGTGTTCACAGATGTCAGACATCTTAACACCGTTTACACCGCGGCACTTTCTTAAGCAGAATAAACGTCCCCTGGGATTTTGGGAAAACCTTATTATTTAAATTGTTTGGCGGTGTTTTGTATAAATAACCTCTATTTCTATAACTAAGAAAATGCTATTTGAATAGATTTAAGTAATGTTTTTCAGTACCATTGATTTCAAGGTATTGTATGTATTGTTAAGCCAACGGACGGGTGCCTAGTGAAAAGAATACACAAAACCCGAATATAAATTTTCAACTAACAAATTAATGCTACAGTACCCGAATTTCACTTCTAAGATTTCATCTCTCAACAAGCCACATAAAAAATAACGAACCTGGCTGCTGCGGCTGCTGATGTATTTCAATAACTAGAGTATGACTAGAGAACTACATTTCAATATGAAGAATCAAAATTACCCATTCATTGGGTATTCCAAGTATTAACCATTCTACATGTACAAGCATATGTTAATGGTGACTAAAACCTGTTCTATAACCGAATTCAATTCACTCTGAGTAATCTATGATCTCAGAGATAACAAAGAATGTTCTTTCAAAAATACAGTTATAATACACAGTTCCAATACACAGGTCAAATACCACGTTTTGTTCAGAAGGTTACATTTGGAAGTCACTGTAACTTCACACAAATGAGAGATTCCCGGCGCGTAAACCCAAATACAAAAACCCAAACCCCAATATGGGCTCAAGCCATACCCAGCTGTCCTGATCGGGTCCCCATCCTGATGTCTAACTTGTCACTCGTTCACCATGGAAATTGTGTTAACCATCTTGAAACACTTTTGTTTACATTTTACAGAAAACTTCCGGTTGACACCGGAAGTGAAAGTTACCTACATGAACTTTCGGTTTACATATGAGATAAAACATATTACCAAATTACTCACTGACAGCTGAATCCTACCAACTACCCTACGTCCTTAGACATGTTATAAACAATTTAACGTAATATTACTTCTGTACAACATTGTAAAGATTGTTTAATACTGTGCATACGTGCTCGAGCAACTGTAATATACTGATAATTTTTCCAACACTCTGCAACATGCCTGCCGCCGTAGTAAATAGTTTCTCCTCTAACCAGAGATCGGCCTATATTGTTTCTGATTGGCTACTAATCCTACCCGGCATAGTACAGGTAAACCCAAAAGCTACACATATCTACATTGTAAAACATGGTCAAAATAATAAGCGGAAAAAAATGAATTTTTCTAAGTCACGCTACCTATATTTCTAATCCAGAATCATATCACAACTTCACATTATACAAGTAGAAATAATTAAAGAAACATATGTCACACATTGACATTGTATTTTAATGCAAACCTGATGTTTACTCAATTTATGTATACGATGCCTTTGGTCCAGTTTAGCAAAGGATGTGATTGGTTTTGTTTAGCATATGATGTCATTAGCTTAAAACTGCGTTTAGGATTGATACAAAAAGGAGAGACCTATGGTCATTTAAGGGACTAAACAAGAGAGAAGTTTTGCTTTTTGAAACTGTGCTTGAACATTTTGGCTTAAATTGTTTTTTGTGTATGTCACAGAATGAAAGATACAATTTGTATCAAGTTGATAGAATTCAATATACCCCGGCGAAAATATAATAAACAAGAATTGCTCTAGTAAGAAACCTAAGTACTGAAGTTACTCTGATAAGGTGTTTAACCTGGACACGTCCGGATGTTTGTCATCTTGTTGATCCCGCTCAAGGTAGATGCTGTAAAATACCGTCATGCCCTGATAATGGGATTTTTTTTATATCCAGCAATACACACAGATGTGTATTTGTACCAAGCATTTCATTCTTCAATGTAGCAACAGTCAAGGAAACATATATATATATACAGAAAGTTGTTTACTAAACTTGCTTATAAAAAAGATGGAATTACACATAAAAATGTAACTTTACGGTGTGTGTTAAAACAAAGCTTGTATACTCGGTAGGTTGTTATTTAAACCGATGAAACAATAAATTTATTTAAACCGATGAAACAATAAAAAAAGCTTACAAACTTACAAGCTAGCAATTCGAAGAAGAAATCTTCTTTAAAAAAAATCGTACATGTATTTCGAAACAACGAGCCAAGCAAAAAAGAACATTTTTACCGCACCAAATGACCATTAGATAGACATTATTTATCGAAATACTTAACATATTAGATATACGTTATCGATCCCTTCATTGTTTGAAAAAATAAAAAAATAAATAAATAACAACATCATACCATCAAACCTTGTACTCTACTCCGAGATAAGAAATGCACAAAATTGATTTACACTCAATGTTTGCCACCGCTAGTTACGGTGAACAGAACTAATTACCATCTGAGGAGAAAAGTGGTGTTTCCTGCAAATGTCATTTCTTCTGATAGGCATTGTTTGTACATGGATTAACATGTATACACGAGCTAGGTAAGCATCAACTACGGTATCCCATGCTAAATAAGCGACGTGCGATAATACGTAAAATTGATTAACCTTTCGAAACTCATCGTTTTACATCGACCCAATTATCTTCAATTCAGTGCATGACATACAGAATATTTAACCAATTATTCAGTATGTGTGATGTCACCTTGCACTTACAGCCTCATATTGAATGTCATAATGACATGGTCTTCCCCGATAATCTACAGACTTCAAATCAGCAAGAAGTGGCCTCCACGATTTCCCTTGATCTGAATATCATGGTGAAGTTGCCTATAACCATTATCTATTAATTTGACCATGTTGATTCGTATAAAGAATGTACAGGCTTAATTTCATGAAGAAGTGGTCTATATTTCTCATGGTATGAATATCATCACGAAATTGCCTCCAACGGTTATCTCGGTGTTGAAAAACATACTGTGTGAAATCGCATGATAATCTACAGGCTTAATATCATGATAATACTAATAATAATAATAATCCGAGGTTCTTATATACCGCTTTATCACAACCTAATTTGTAGGTCGTCCTCGAAGCAGTTCACAAATCATTATCCGTGGTAATAATGCTTTGAAACCAGCCAATATCTTACTCAACTCCCTGGGGAGCATACAGCCGGTGCTGCCATTTCGGCGCTCACAGCTAGAATTCTACAGGTTTAGCACTGCCCAACCACGTACTTATTTACACCTGAGTAGACTGGAACAAGCGGAGTAAAGTATCTTTTTCCAAGATAAAACACAGTGCCGTACCGTGTCTCGAACCTGCAACCATTCGGTCACGAGCCCAGAGTCATATGCCACTTCACGACGTAGTTTCCTCCAACCATAATCTACGTGCTGATTTATACATCATATATATAACTATGTGGGGTCCCATAATAATGGAAGGGCTAAATATCACGATGGAATTGGCTCTTACAGTATCATATGGTCTGAATATTATGACGATATTAATATGTTGGATGAACATTAGGACTTAGCGGCCTCTACGAGAATTTAAGAGGCCGGATTCTATGTTGAAGTTACACCCAAAGATGTTCTGCAGACTGAAGATTGTGACGCAGAAAGGCGGACAATAATATAAAAATATGGTTGTAAATTAAGTCGGAGCATATTTTTCCAAAGGTACAAATACATTGTAAAAATGACTTTGTTTTTGTTTGACAATATCCTTTTTGAATGCCCATATTTTTCAGCAGACTCTAAGCACAGATTGCCCCTCTTATTGCCGACTTGTTTTCATTTGAGGCAAGCCAAGCATTTCAATATCACATTCAAATATATCGTCGATGTGCTGTCTATAAACAACAGTATTGTTCATAAACCCTCCAGAAATCAAAGACGCCACAGACTCTCCTACTTCAGCCGCTTCCCTCGATCTTAACCTGCTGACGGACCAGATTATGATGCAAGGTTTCAAAAGATGCAGGTTGATGAAGACTATGAATATGTGTTGTGGTTGCCATCATGATCTCATTTGGAAATATGCCATTTCTTTGAGTGATATGATGGTCAATATTGTATATGATGCTCATTAGTGGGCAAGTTGTTTTGTTGTCACATTACTTGAATTTGACCTAGATTCAATGGCGCATGTCGTCGATGAAGCAGAAGAAGCTCATCTTTTCGGAACACCTGTTCTTATTTTCATTATACATTTGCCTCTCATGAGTCTCAATGTAATCCTTTTTCCTTGTTGGTATTTCGCCCTCGTTTGATCTATTTTGAGCTCGAGTTACAGTTTAGTCGACGCTTCTGTATTGAAACTGATACTTGGATTTTTTCTGGAGAAGTGAATGCACTGTAACAAGTAAGGGAGGCGAATGATTTGATTAATAGGGGCCGCGGTGGTCAAGTGGTTAAGGCGTCTGACATTCTACTAAAGCTGGCCTCCACCACTGGGTCACGGGTTCGAGGTCTACATAGTGCAGTCGTCAGGTACTGGCCGTAGGTTGGTGTTGTTTTTGTTGGAAACTCCGGCTTTCCTCAACCGCCAAAACCTGACACGTCCTTAAATGACCATAGCTGTTAATAGGACGTACAACTCAAACAAAACAAAACCAAATGATTTGATTACAAAATTGTGAAAGTGAGCCCGTTCACAGGGTAACAGCAAACAAATTAGACTATACCGATATAGATATTTAATTTTTGAAATCTTACTTAAGTTATAAATACAAAACTATCAAATTGATTTTCATTCTCTCTGACACGGCCTCACAACACTAATATATACTGACGAGGCAATGTGTCATGGAAATATTGTCTTTTTATGGTAGTGTGAGATCAGGGCCTGCGTTCTGTAAACCGATCTCAAACTCAAACTCAGATTTGTACTCAACACATATATCTTGTTTCAGTGAGAAAATCAATAAAATCACATTTTGTGAACTATTGAAATGGTTGACAGGCATAAAGCCGAATACCGATTTCATTGACTTGCTTTTAACCACGTCACATGATTTTTAACCTGTTACAAGGAAGTTGATTTGTGTACCGTTCGTGAGTATGAGGATGGTTTTATGAATAAGGGCCCAGGTCGATGTTGAAATTATCTGACAGGCATGCAGTTGCCTCTTTTGTGACCCTAGTATGATTATGAGACTACCCAATGATGGCCTTGTTAAGGGCCACTTGTATACAATCCAATTCTCGGATGTACATGTACTTGATATTTTATGAGACTGCTACAGTGTATCAACACTATTCATGCCATATCTGTGATGTTTGAATTGTATTGTTTATAACAGCACCATTGATCAATATTGATGCGTATCTAGAAATATAAAGTGGGAATGCAAACATTATCAAACAAGATAAACACTTAATGTAGACACTTCACTTTATAGTTATTATATTGTTGTTAGCAGGTTTGCCATAATGGTATATGTATGGTTACAAACCTACCATTTAAGCTGGATACAACCATTTCCTGAAAACAATATCTAGAATAGAGTTTTTGATTTCCACGTGCGAACGTTGGCTCAATCTAGACATTTGATGTAAAATGTGTTTAATAGATCAAACGTTACGTTTACGACAAGCGCTTGCATTATATAAGCATCCGTAAGGAATTAGTAAAATGGCGTTTAAGTAGTTGTTTCTCGATATTTTGGCAACGTTGCATGTAAAGTGGTTGCAATGCTATCAATTATGAGTGACTGTACTGAATGTGTATGATTCACTTCTGAAAATACAACAGCTTTTGTAATAGGTTCAATAAGTTTTGTGCGACTCTTTCTGAATGGAATATTTTCCCAACTGATGATTGTATTTTTTATGAAAGATATATTTATGATGTCAATGGATCTTCTAGCCCTATTAGAGAAATTGTTGAAGATGTAGACTAGGTGGAAAGTTATCAGTCGTTGTATATTCCATACCCCAATATTTGAAAATCTATGGCAACATTCAAACGCCATGTATTTCTTGAGATTGGGATAATGCTATGTGGTTAACATATATCTGTAGCACCTCTTGAATATTTAAGGATATGAAAAACCGGCACCAAAACGCAAGGTGAAGTCAATTTTAAAACACTTACGTCAATATAACGACCTTCGTCAAGTTACTGTGTCGGGCTTACTCTTAATAACTCAGTTCCGATTTACGATTTCGTCGGTTGCTTTTATGGACACCCCTGAGTAGTGCCTATGCCGGCTAACCTAACTCTTCACAGTTAAATTCCTATTTATGGTAACCATCGAGTAGTTCATGTGCCGGACATTACTTTCGCAATTTTGTTCCTCTTTATGAAAACACTCGTCCAGTTCCTGTACCGGGCTTACTCTTAATATATTTAGTTCCTCTCTATGGAAACCTTGAGTGGTTCATGTGCCTTTGTCATTTTAGTTTCTCTTTATCTAGTTCCTATGCTGGATTTATGGAAACCCGCGTCCAGTTCCTGTGCTGGAGTTTTATTCTCCCGTCGTCTGGATCGTTGCATTATGTAATGACTTCTGTATCTCATATGCTTAGTGCTCGTGCAGGCATTCAACTTATCATTGGTTTTTCTTTTAACCTGGATCTCCATTGAATATTTCATAATAATTGTACGGATATTGTCATGAACAAATTTGTTCGTCATGTTTTCTTTTGCAATTAATATAGTTTGCAGTTTAATGTTTATTTATGGTAAAAAAAAATGATCAAAATCACTTTCATTTTTCATTAAAAACATCTTTGCTTGAAAGGTTTCAATTATCGATAACCGCAAATTAATATGTGTTTTTCTTCTGTTAGTTTACACCAACTAGACATCGACGTTAGGTGTCTTATATTAGTTATTGTGTATGGGCATAGATCCTGTAACTGTTATGTAAAATAATAGTCGAAGGAATGAAATGTATTTGAACAATGTGCAATTGTTGAAGAGTTTGAACCACACAGAACCACACAGAACCACACAGAAACACACAGAACCACACAGAAACACACAGAACCAAACAGAAAGGCGAAAACATACTCTACATCAGATATCACACGAAATCTATTCCTGTTTTTACACCTCAATGAAAGTACAAGTAAACCATCCTCTCTGGATAGGCTTCCATTTTCACTGACTGACGAAATTGTACAACTGACATTCGTGACCTTCTTTTCAACAACAATAATATTAGTAGCAGACATTTTTTTAACAGACTTTGAATGATACTGATCGGCGAATGCATTTTATCAATTAGAAATAACACGAAATTAATTCCGGCATTTTTGTACAGCTTTTAAAAAAGGGCATTAAACGAATTCGCCTACTCGTAGGATTATAGAAACTTTAATCTACATTTTACTGCTGACATCATAATTCAGTATCTACCATGGTAAAAGGCTTGTTCACGATGTCTCGGACTGTAAGTAACCCACATAGTTTCGACCAGCATATTTTGATGTTAGATAATCCTGTTGGATGCCACATGCGGTGTAGAAAAAGTTTTCCTTCCGAAGCAACTGGTTTCGCCTATGTATATTTTGTGCATACTCATAATGTCTTCTTTTTGTTCCGTTACTTCTCAGTTTAGTTATCATCTTTAACACAATGAGGAGTTACTATTATGTGCCTGTGTTATGATGCTGAAGATGTTATTTTTATAACCAACAATTTGTAAAAGCAGATGCAGATACAGTTATACAGAATATGTTTCGTTACAGAATTTATCTGTGGATTCTGTTGATTATAATGTTACAACATGAAGACATTGAAAACCAAATTCATTTCATATAAAACAATCAGTTTTATCATTATAATATCACGGATTTCCTAACAATAGGTTCAGCAATTAAACTTTGTATTTAAAGCTAATAGGTTATTATAGAAATATCTAATGTCATATTAACGTATGGCGTTTAAGATTATGATACTGACTATTGCAAAAGTGATTTTTTTCCGGTGTGGAAATGCTCGAGGTTTTCTATTGCGTAAGTAAATCCGCGCGTAAACACCAACGCCTACTCATAGGATTATAGATATAATGAATGAACAGGTTTTATAACAATTGCCAACGCGAAAAACACACCATGACCATAAGTCACCACGCAATCATTTCCCCACGCGGGTATTTCCGCTTTCACAGTAGATACAAATTCTTAACCAAAATCAATAACAATTCAAAGGATTTTATTTTGACTCTGCCAAAAAGGTAGCATACTTACAATATTTTGATAAATTCAAATGAAACCAAACTCTACAATATTTTCTAAAAACTAAAGGCCAAAACATTTTTTTTTATTTATTCATGTATCGATTAAATCTGATATCTCCTAATTCACACCACTGTAAATGATGATAAGTACATTTTAAATCTCGGTAGTAGCTGGCTTCCATTGATCACTGCACCACATATTGTACTGTTAGTGTACTTGTGAACAAAGAAAATAGCAGAACAACAGGTGCAGTGTTTACACCCGCCCCGGTCGGCCATCTTATCAGCCGAAGGCCCGAGGGCTGATATTGGTCGAGGGTTGATACTGGGTGTGATATGGAAAAAGACGTGTTTTATTCTGTT
>JAUMHH010012564.1:0-25470 GCA_032359455.1 Chlamys rubida
TTTTGTTTTTCTCATCACCACTATATAGTTAGAGGTGTTGGGGTCAAATAAAAATTGTTAAGTTTTTGGATTTGGGATTTTGAGCTTTAATGGCTTATTATGCTACTCACTGTACATAAATTTAAACCATTTATAAATGTAAATGGAGATAAAAAATAAAAATTAAGTTTATACTGATGAACTGTGACTATTTTTTGACAGTTATGCTGAGAATAACAACAACACAGTGATAGATCTGGCTCCCAGCCGTAACGAGTTTGAGATGCGCGACCAGAGCCCTCCCCCCTGCTACGGTACCCCACCCCCTAGCTACAGTCCCAGCCCTCCTCCCAGTTACAATGCAGTGGTCAATGCTGGGCCGGATGGTGATCATGTGGTCACTTCTCTTGCCCCTGAGGGCTTGTTTGTGGCGAGACCAACCCCTCTTCCATCATGTAAGTAGCCATTTTGAAATTTACATATTTTTATGCACATATGCAGTGTATATTGTGCAGAACTGCATTTAAGAATAAATATTCTCTGGTAATTATTTTTGCTGTAATTTATTGGCCATTTAGGATTTTAGTTATATGTTCGTATTCATGAGAACAGATTATTTGTTTAATTTTTAAAATTTTAATGTTCATAAACTGAGAGTGAATGATGTTAATCTAAGGTAATGTTTTTTGTGATATTTTGCTATCTTGTCCGGATTCAACAGTAAAAATACACATTCTGTGTGTTGATCTGTTTTATGACATTTTAGCAGTATACCGTCAGTGAAAGGTATTCTGTATAAATTTAACATTCTTGAAACGGACACGTTCCATAAATTTTGTGAGATATGAACTAAAATGTAGCAAGTCTTGAAGTAAATAAAAAACTATTCAGGACAATACACTGGTTTACATGTAATTAACATGAGGATATGTTACAGGATGGGAGACAGACTCCATTTTCTCTATTCTCCTATGCTAAAAACATTTGAAACCACTCCGTGAAATTTTTATTTGAATCTCTATCTCCTTACATACTTGTGTGACTTTCTGTGTAATATCGCTACCAAAACTTTATAGTCTAGATCAAAAGTGTGAATGTTATACCTAAAAACTTTAATGACTATCTAAGGGGACGTAAACTGAATTTTGTGAGCATAGCGACCTCCCCTTAGGGCTACACAACACTTTTATGTAGAAATCAACAAAACAGCGAGAAAAAAAATATTATCTTACTCCATAACCCTACAGCAGAGCTTTGAGCTCAGGTTACAATTTGATTTGATTTACAAAGTATTATTTTCATGCATATGTAAAAAGAATGGGGCTTCTTCACCTGGCAACCCAAATTCAAGTCTCTACAAGTAACCTACACCACTTAGTAATTTGAAAAAAAAGGAAAATCTAGAAACTGCTTTTTCATGCCAAAGTATTCTGTGCACTTTTCATTCAAATGTCAAACAGAAAATGGATTATTTGTTGTCCTGTCACCAATTGTAGTGCTAGAGACACAGCCACCAAGGAAGGTTTTCATTTAGTATGATTTCCTTAATCAAGCAATGTTACTAATCATTTATGTCCATTTCACGATCAGGAATTAATATTATTGATAGCTTTGATATTTTTCTGCTATTTCCAACAAAAAAACATTTCTGATTTTTTTTTCTTTCCTTGTCATTTTAGCACCATTTCTAGATTTAGCACCATTTCTAAAACTGTTTACATTGTGTTTTGTCAGTGTGTCCATCCACGACTTCTTCGCGTCAATGTTTGACCCCTGATGACCGAGTCAGCTGCAGGGAGCGTTTCGCTCAGGCCCAGAGGGAGTGTCTCAGTCTGAGCCTCACCAGCTTCGCTACACGAAGGGTGGGACCTTTTCTGAAGAAACCTCCCGTCAAGGTATGTAAACACTTAATATCAACTGAGTCATATCAAAGTTAGGGTCATAAAACAATTGTTAAAGATAAGCAGAGCCTTAAAATAATTGAATCAAGAATGCATTGAATGACCAGAATGCTATTTTGAATTAAACGATGATTGGAATGACGAGAGTTTGTAGTTACGATATATATTTGGATTTGTTTTCTTTACAGGTTTTCACTGTGTTATCATTTGTTATTGTGTTGATGGTCAGTATCTATGGCATTACGAAGGTCAAGGATGGCCTTGACTTAACAGACATCGTTCCCAAGGGCACTAATGAGTACAAGTTCCTGGAGGCACAGTCGGATTACTTCGGCTTCTACAATATATACCTAGTCACAAAGGTATGTTTAACTAAATGCCTATCACAAAGCCATGTTCTCATATGAAAGCTTTGGATTTGAATTATGTAAGATGAAATATAAAAATCAGGTTGTTTGTGTAACAGAAAGAGAGTTAGTCGCACGCTCTACCACTGCACTAAAAGGGAAATTCCCTCTAGTGCGAAGCTTGAAGGCGACCGTTATCCTGTGTACAATTAAAATCTACCACATTTGATTGAATTTGTGAAATATGTTCTATTGTCTCTTTCTATATTGCAGGGAGATTTTGATTATCCTAACAACCAACCCTTACTACTGGAGTACCACAAGTCATTCCAAAGTGTAGGAAAAATTATCAAGCGTGAAGATGGCTCATTGCCAAACTTTTGGCTGATTATGTTCCGGCAGTGGCTGGAAGGTGAGTGAAGCCGCCATGTCAGAATCTATTATATGATATAGTGTAAGGTCTGAAACTTACATGTTAAAAATATGTACAATTGTTGTCATGTAATTTGATACGGCTGTTAGTAACTGGCCTCGGCTTGAGAAGCCACCAGGGCCTTCCTCAATTAGAGCAAATCACCACTTCCTAATACTTTTGGTATACCATATTTGTTCTCTAAAGCTCAGCTGGACATATTTGCTTCGGTGAAATTATCCTGAAACATGGTTTCAGGTAGGACTAATTAATAGCTTGATAAAAGTATAGTATAAATTTACATCTCTGTTGTAAATTTTGTTTTTATAATGTACGAAACATAAATTTGAAAACAAATTGGCGGTGATATTAATCATTTGATTAATTACATTATTATGAAATCAACTTACAGACTTACAGACGGTATTTGACCGTGAATATTCGGAGGGACGGCTGTACCGTGACGGATGGTACACCAATGCCTCGGACAGCGGTGTACTGGCATATAAACTATTGATCCAGACTGGAGACGTGGACACACCTTATGACAAAAACCTGGTACGTAACATCATCTTTGATATAAAAACAAAATCCTCCATGCGAAAGTTTGGAAAAATATTTTTTATAATTTGTACATATTTAAACAGCTGATGAACCTTTAAATGTTAAATTTGGTGTGATTCATAGCTTTGTTATTGAGAGAGTTACGAAATGTTACTGTTTCTATTGATTATCTTTATTTGATCATGTGTGCTGTTGGGCTGTTGAGAAACAAATGAATGAACAAATTAAACAAATCCGTAATAATAATGTTGTTTACAGTTCCCCCACAACCGTATGGTAGAAAATGGAATCATTGCCCCAAACGCCTTCTATAGCTACCTGACCGCATGGACATCCAATGACCCAATGGCATATACCGCATCCATGGCTGACTTGCATCCCCCTACCAAGGATGAGCCGCATGACTCCTACGATTACGAACTCAAAAGTAAGACATGAATTGGAACATGTGGGAATTGATTTCAATGAATTACAATCATTGGCACTGGCATTACAATGGCTAAAAACATAACAAATTCAGAATATTCAATGCTGTTCCAAATGTTAAAAGTACATTTCTTCCGAATGAAATGTTTCATCCTTTGGTGTATGGTTCTAATGATGATGTTTTATTTTCTGTTTCAGTATCCAAGGCACAGCCTCTGATTTATGCCCAGATACCATTTTATCTCACCAACCTGTCCGACACGGAGGACATCCTGCATACAATCAAGGTAATTAGGGATGAGCTTATAGGTGCACTTAAGCAGGTGCCTGCCCATTATAGCCAGGTGCCTCCTCCCTCAACTCATTACCCCAGAAACTAGACATTACTAGTCAAACCCTGCTCCCCAGATAGAAATGTGTACTTTTATTACATCTTCAACCACTTTTACTTCTGCAATTGTAAAAGTTTATTTTCTGTTTCACATTGCTGGTGGTAAATAATTCTGAAAGTACCAACCATTTATGATTAGAATTTTACTAGAAGACCTAATGTAGTTGTAACAAACGTTACATATGTAGGATAGGGGTTGAAACAAAGTGTACATGTCTGTTATAGATGTAAGGTCTGTTAGATGAGAGTTACATGGCTGAAAAGGCAGCTGTGAAATCTAAATGGAAAGTCAGGGCCCAGGCCTAGTTTATACTCAGGGGTATTACAAATGAGGTTGATATGTCTGTAGGTATCACGTGTTGGGGGCACCTGTGTGTGTGTGTGGTACAGGGCCTGGTCAGGCATCT
Source organism: Chlamys rubida (assembly GCA_032359455.1). Classification (NCBI taxonomy): domain Eukaryota; kingdom Metazoa; phylum Mollusca; class Bivalvia; order Pectinida; family Pectinidae; genus Chlamys; species Chlamys rubida. The sequence continues at coordinate 4,428 of JAUMHH010012564.1, forward strand.
GTGTACCCGGTAACCAGTCTCTATCTCCCACTTCACAGAACCTGCACAGATAATACCTGATACCATAGTGATAGCGATAAACAGCACCACTAAAACATTAACTTTTCACTCTCTATTGCCACAGGTTAGTTAGAATTTACTTCAAGATAGAGTTTTTTTTTTGAGGTGTGTGTTCTTTTCCTATTCTATTTTTAGACATCTCTAATTTGAATTTATTTTTTGTATTTTTGTCCTCAGATATGTATGCATTAGAAGTAATGGTAATGGATTAAGGCCAAATCACTCCAGTACTTAGTTTGTTGCTTATAGGTAAATGATCTGAATAAAGGAAATTTGTTCGTCATTAATATGACGTTGTAGGAGTGAAAGAAATTCGCTTGTCATTAATTTTGTATTTGTAGGGATATTTTGAAATTAAAACTTTTGACTGTTACAGGCCATCCGTGCAATCTGCGACTCATTCACCGAGCGAGGTTTACCAAACTATCCGAGCGGAGTACCATTCACGTTCTGGGAGCAGTACATCAACCTACGCTTCTATCTGATGTTGTCCATCCTGTGTATATTAGTCGTTACCTTCATTGTGATCACCGTTATCCTTATGAATCCCTGGCTGGCCAGCATTGTGGTGAGTAGCCAGCACAATCAGCTAATCACAAATAGCAGTGTTGAACAAAATAGTCTTGGGCTTCGTGATTAGCTGTTTTAGTAATCAGAATATTGCTAAAATACGTCATAGTTTTGTCAATTTTCATGATTTATTTGTAGTAAAATTGTAACCGTCGCAGCAAGTTCATTCTAAATTTGCTTTGGTTGGTAGATGTCGGCAAGGGATTGTTGTGTTAGAATGTTGAAACTGGAAAACTGATAATTGCTCGTGGACATATTAAGGACATTTCTGTCGTTACATCGGGTGTTGTTTGCGTGTGTGTGTGTTTGTGAAGTTGAAGATGAAACTAGACATAATAGTTCGTCATACGTTTTGAATTATGTCCTTGTGCTGTCACACCAGCCAAGTATGTGTTTGAGTTGTAAGGATGAAAACAACGACTGTCATGTTTACCACAAATATAGCGATAGTCATCCATCTTCCACGTCGTCAACGCAGACACAATATGGTTCAGATATATCCCTGCACGTGTCAGAAAATAGTTACTCCTGAGAAACGGTAGAGGGAGACTAGACCCTATTTACACTGGCATCATACAGCACAGATAAAATACTCATGAAATCAGCCGAATCACATGTGAAGCTGAGTGATGAAATTCCCTGTTGATGCATTTTTGCCAGATTTAATTGAAAGAGGTAAAAAGCAAGCATCATCGGCCTAGGATAGCTTGTGTACAAATTGTCATAAAATGTGATTGTGGCCATCAGTGCAGTGCTATATTGCCGTCAACATGGGGAAGAAAAAACAGATTTACATTTTTTTTACTGCAAACTTTTTATAGAAACCATGTGTGACCGGCCCTCATCATCTCTCTTCACAGGCCACAAAAAACAGTATTAACTATGGGGAAGCGTTCGCTGTGTTACATTTTACAGTTGTTGAAATACTGTCATAAAGTTCTTGCTGTTTCTGAAAAGATGTATCGAGATTTTCATTGGTGTTGGCATAGAAGCTGGCTATTTTTAGTGAGTGCGTAGCCTACAATTTCCACAAGTTTATTATAGGTAGAGTACAGTGCTGGTTGTATCAGGGGTTCCTTATTATTTGATTGCAGTTGAAGAGTTATCAAACTGGCCTTGGAAACAAGAATTTTATAACTTAACAACAGTGATATAAGTGTTCAAGAAAGCTTATTTGGCAAAGTTTAGAACTTTTAATATAGTAAATGGCTGGAACTAGTTTAAAAGTTGTATATTAAGTGCTTGGAAGTGTTTGATTCAGTTTGTGAGTTTGTTTTTAATCATAAAAAGTTATTGTTCTGGAAATCTACAATTAAAAATTAAGAATAGCTTATAGTCTATGAAGAACCACCACAGACTCAATAATTAGCGAAACAGAGTTGTTTCGCGTTATTTCAATATTGGTTACGTTTGTACCAAAATTTGAAAAGAAATTATTTGAGATTTTTATAAAATGTGTTGATTTGTTTTGACAGGTTGTTGTTCTGACCATGATTGTGGTTGAGCTATTTGGTGCAATGGGTCTGACGGGTATTAAACTGAGTGCCGTTCCTGCTGTCGTTCTCATTGTCAGTGTTGGCATCGGAGTGGAATTTACCGTCCATGTGGCAGTGGTCAGTATCATTGATTTATAATTCAGATATAACTTTTAAAATGTGATCATCTCAAAAAAAAATTTAAAAATATTTATTGAAAAAAACACCATATTTCTGATGAAAATTCAGCCTTTGGATTTTCCTGTAGATGAGAAATATGTATTTCTTCAACGAAATAATGTTGCATTTTGGTTGTTACAGGGTTTCCTAACGGCCATTGGGTCACGGAACAAGCGCATCATGATTTCCCTTCAGCACACCTTCGCCCCAGTCATTCATGGTGCCATCTCAACTCTTTTGGGAATTGTCATGCTCTTGAGCGCCGAGTTTGAATTCATTGTCAAGTGAGTATTGAATTTATTTGTAGATAATCTCGATCCACTCATTGCCAAAACTTGGTCTGCTTCTATTTCCTTTGCCCGAGAGCAACACTTTCTCTCATGTCAAAAATATTATCAAATTTAGGAAATTGGTAATTCAGAAAGTAAAAGAGAACGGTTTTGTTGATTTCCACTGTATTTGCAGTTCAGTTAGATTTCGCAGTATAATGGAGAACAGTTCCACTGGACATTTTTGTTTTTAACAAAAGGCAGAATCACACTGTTGTGCGAAGATTAAATTCAAAGACTTGTTGCTTTTTGGAGAGTATATGGTTAAATGATAGTTTGTTGTGGGTAAATTTTTCAGAAATGATAATGATTTGTTTATACGATGGGAGATTTATCTAAAAATAATGTTCTGAAAATATTGTGTTTGAGGATGAAGTTTTCATTTAATTGACATAGATGTGCTGTATATAAATTTGATATCCACAATGAAATTTTCAAGCATTGTGAAGTTGTTGGTACATAGATGTTATAGAAGTTATGCTGCAGTGCATGTGTTTTTGGTTTTACATTTGTTCTGTACACAAACCCCCATGTAGAAACTTCCTGGATGCAGCAATAGTTTAATTTGAAGGGAATGACTACTGGGAAGGGGTGTGGTCTGATAATGAAGAATTGATTGAAACAAAGATATTAATGTGGTAGATTTCTCTTTCTGTTCCGCTGTAATCTCTCCCCAGCTGCTGTTATATCAGACCCCCACACATCCCTTATTTATCTCCATGAATGACATCATAGCCACGCTGATAGCAAGTCTACCTATTTATTTTTTATCTGTTGAGAAACTTTTGTGTTGGAATAGTGTTCGCATCATTTACCTTCACAAACAATTATCAATTTAGTGTGTATAAATTTATCATTGGTTCAAATTGGAAGATTTTTTTCTAAAGTAAAGAAATTTTAACTTTCAATTTTTTTTAATAATTAAGTATCACAGAGTTTTCTGTCATAAAACCATTCACAGGAAAATTTTGTCTGTTTATAATTCAGTTTTTGGGTTCTTTGAAAGTTATTATGATCAGGAGGAGACATAAGTAAGTCAGAAGAGGAAAAATAAAATAAAATATTTTTAAAATTTACTGTTGTACTTCAGCATCCAAACAGTAAAGAGATTTATAATCTAGATAAGTTTGCAACACAGGGTTGGGCAGTGCGACTCCCTCCATTTCTGTATACGATAACCAAACACTACTTTTTTCCCTTCTTTATTCCATTATGTTTTTATGATTTTTTTCTCTCGGTTTTGTGTACATGACATCAGTAGTGTTTTTAATGATACGAAAATATAAAGTGTTCAGCTTACGGAGGAGTACTCGATCTCATTACTGAACACTGATACACATGGCCTATAAAACTCGGCCCCACTGAATGTTACAAAACTTCTAGTGTGGGATTCAATGTGATGGCAGGGAGGATGGTGTTTCCAAAAAAATGGGGTACATTTGGGGGTCACATTTGTTTTTTTGCCCCTCATTGCCTTCCACACCACTACTACAGAAATGTATGTATAACTGATGTTGATTTACTCTGATAGATACTGACATTATGAACTTTTTAGGACCCGCCTTAGCTTCAGATATCGGCACAGGAATTTTAAAGTATTCATGACCTACATGTACATAGAGTTTTCAAAAACATACAATTTACCTCAAATCGCAGAAAAAAACTTCGGAAAATATTTAAGATTAAGATTAATTTGTGTATATTTCTGGAAGCTGAATTGATGTTAAAATGTTGAAATTAAAAAAAAATTGTTTTGGCTGATCTTTCAAAGCTACCAGGCTAATGGTAACAATGATCTCTCTCAGGTGCAAGCACTTTAATTGAAGTTTCCCATTTTTTTTTGTAAAATTATGCCAACAAAACAATTTCTAAGTTTAAGTAAAGAGACGTTGAAAATACCAAGAGTCATTCATAGAACTTTGAAATATTTTGACTCTCACTAATGAGGTACAGAGATACAATATCGGAGGGCAGGCATTTAACTAGCATGGCGGAAAGACTATTTAAACAAGAGATATATGCCAAGCCTTTTTTGTATTCCATTAAACTTTGCAAACGGCATAGGAAGTTTTCTTTGGCCCATTCATTTATAGTAGTACGTACAGCTCTAGTGATCGGCCAACACTATTGTTACCATCCTCTGTCTGTTCCTGGTAAATTGAGACCCATTTCATACGGAGTTTGTGGTTTTGTATAATTTTCTGCAGTTCTTTAAATAAATAAGACGGCTTTATGAGCTAGTTTCGTGTAAGGTTTGTGCTAGAAGCATAGGTGATTAATGAAATCCATTTGAATGGGATTGAAGAAAAACTCTATTTATCTACCCGACCTATAGTTTGTGAGGTAGATTTTCTTTTCCTTTCTATTGAAAAGCTAAGACCCACATCAGTGGCCTGGTTAGCTTTTGTTCTGCTTTTACTTGTGCTTCTTTCTGTCTCTCAGAATATTACATATATTAAAATGAATATCAAAACCTGTACATGTTTATTACACTTAATCATCTTCTAAACCTATTAAAAATGAAAATATCAATGTTTTCAGTGTGAATTCAAGAAAAAAATGGGATTTAAACACTTCTCGTTAAGCTTAACCCACTTTCAAGTATGTAGCTTACAATGGAAGGCCGACATTCAGTTGGCTGTATAATGTGGGGTGCTGTCCTTCGGGGCTTTTTTCACTCTGATGAATCAGTGGGCTATTTTCATAAAAGCTGTACCACTACATATAGGGTTGGAGAGAGAGAGACGGACCACCCAGCTAGTGGGTATGAGATTTCTATACTGTAGCCCATGCCTCAGTGGGAAAGGCGAGGGGTTACCGGAGTCGCCTGTACACTACAACAAGTGGAAGTAGAGGGGGAAAAACAACCTTTTATCCAAGAATGTTATTCATTACTTTGGTAGGAGTGAGTTACTGAAAACCATCTAGCTTGGATATTTAATAATCATTTTGTATATATCTTTATGCTGTGGGGCTAACTTGTATGTGTATAATAATATTGTCGGTAGGTCTTCCATTTGAAAAAAATTATTAAAAGACATATTCATTAAAAGGACAAGATAATGTCAAATTTAAAATTCTTTTTTTTAGTTATTTTTAGTGTACAGTACTTCTTTTCAATTTTTTTTTTAATTTTATCAGCCAAATTTTTAAAAACTTTAATTAAAATGTTGATCATGTTATTTAATAATTAGAAACCTAATTCTTTTTAATTGTTGGCAGAAGATAAGTTCAAAGGAAATTGAAGATCTGCATAATATACACATCTCAAAAGATTTGTGGTGTGTATTGAAATGGCTATACCGATATAGGTACTTCACTGTAGGTAATAAGCGTGTCTAGAGGCATGAGTCGGAAAACTTAAGTCTTTATATAGCAAAAACAAGTATCTGTGGATTTCTGTGCAGGATATGTTATACCTATGTAATCACCATTAAACTGATCAAATTACACAGGTAATACAACGAGAAATTTTGTCTAGCATAAAGAAGATTTCTGAAATTCTGATGTAAATCAAAAGTTGTGTCCTCTTGCTGTCCGAGTCAAACCAGAAAACATAATCATTTAAATTGTCTTCACACAAGGGAATGATTGCTATTTTTCTAATTTAATTTTTTCACCTAATTGTAAAATATATATTACACACTTCGTTTGATAAGCTTTTTATAAAACAAAATTTTTCACCTGACTGTGAAATTCTGCCAGGATAACATTGATAGGACTCTTATGTACATTGAATTGTGATGGGACCACCATGGTGAAATTTGCATATTTAGAATAAACGGTAAAAATCTGACAAGGGCTTGACATGAACTTCCTTTGTGTTAGCAGTGTTAGTGTATAGGGCTGTTCTCCAGTGTAAGGCAGCCACACAGCGCTGACTGATGATAAGGTTGTGCCCAGATCTGGGACCACCCACAGAGTCTTACCACCTCCATCACACTTTGTGATTAAGAAGGAAATGAAATAAACACAATATTCTACTGCAGTATATTTGTCCAAGAGCTCTATGCTCTTAAAACCAGAATTTAATGTAGTTTACAGATTTTGCATTTTTTTTACCTCTGTTTGCTTCATCGGTGTTTCGTCTGATAACGAGCTTTATGAACAATACTCGTAAGTGAAATGCCAATTTATCGTAAAGCTACAGCATAATTACTAAATTAAATTTGACCTGGTGATCTGACAAACATCATTTCCTTCTTGTGTATAATGTAAAGGCACAAGAATGAAGTCTGAGAAATTACCTGTGGGACCGTGCTGCACTTTTGTTTTCCCCCTATCTTGTGAATGTTTCCAGATGTTATGTGCCTTCTCCAACGATTGTATACGTTTCTCCATGCACTGGAACAATTGAAAGATTCATTCTTCATATTTTGAGAAACTTTTAATGTGGAAAAAATCATGCGGTAGTTATATAATAACATCATCTTGAGATTTAATGTTGCAGTCAGTTTTACCTTTTAGTTATAAGAACATCCTGTGTCAGTGTGTGATGTCTATAAATCAATTCTATCAAGGTATAGTGCTAGTTTGCATCATTGTAACCAGTTAATGCTAACAGTTCAATGTTAATCTTACAAAAGAAGGCCTTCCAAGGAAGAAAACAACAATTCTAGATTGAATAATTGATTTTGGAGAAATAAAAAATACTTAAAAAAAAAAATAGCTGAACATATGGTATGGAGATTCGAATATTAAGCTGTATAGGAAGCAAGAACGCTAGCTCATTAATTCCCCTGGTATGAGAGTCATTCTTAAAAGCAAATGGAAGATTTTTTGTTTGAGGAAAAATGGTGTAAGATTAATTTGAGATGAATGAGCGTTGTCACTACTTGGAGTCAGGACTATACACATCATAACATTAGCTGAGAACAATTAATATCTCCCTACCTGAACCCATTAAGTGAGGTAGTGTTTATTGGGATGTCTGCTAGCCTATTAGACTGAAGGGAAGACCTTCCCCACACCAGGCCTAAGGCGCTACATCTCACAATGAGCATACTTTTTTGTCAGGTGTTTCAATCTTTGATATAAAGACAAATACTTTATCAGCATTCCACTTAAGATGTACTTGTGAGGTTGTTGTACTTTGGACAGGTCTGAATTATTATCATTTATTAATATTATTATTTATTTTTTTTAATTGGGGAGGTAGGGTCGGGGAGAAAATTCATATTTCCTTTTTTCTTTCTTCATTATTTCACTTTTCAAGACCTATTATCCGAGACATACAGAAAAAAAGGGGAAAACAGCGAAAAAATGAAAGGAAGTGAGTGCTAGGTTGTGATAGAGGTGTAGAATGTGGTGAACCAGGCTGTGTGTGATGGAGGCAGGGGTATGGAGGGCGCTGGTTGTCTTCATTCATCGCCCTTCACCTCCCTACTCATTAGAGAAAACCAAATGCATCACATTGTGATGAAAGGAGAGCTAATTGCCTCCCTTAACAGCTAAAGATCGGCAACCAGGTGTAATACTTCATGAAAAATTAACTTGTTTATACTAGTTAACAAAATTAAAAAACAGAAAGGAAAGACTTTAAAATGAATAAACAATGTATGTAATACTCATAAAGAAATATGTCTTAAAATCATGTATTGTTAAAGACCTTTTTGGCTGTTAAATATGTCTTCCAAAGAAAAAAGGAAAAAAACAGAAGAAAAACAAAGTGTAAGTAAATTGTATTTTGGGAAAAAACAGGACAATAAAACTATAAAACAATCCTAACTTTTAAGCACCTAGTCTGGGAGAAAAAACAGCATGGTATGTATGCTATGTAATAATTCTGAAGTAACTGTAGCCTGTTGCAGTTGATTATGGGGAACAATAGAGGGGTGGCAGTGTTCAGGTGTGGTCTGTGGCCATGGTATGTGGCCAGTATCAGTCAGGCCTGCCAGGGAGAGATGTTGGCCGTGGATAAAGTCACTGATTACAGATAGACATCTTACAATACTGCAAAACCTATCTTTCGCCTTGTTTGCAGTAATATGACTTCATATAAACAATTTCCTGGTGGTCTATGGTTTGTTTGAAGTGCTTTGCACAGCGTACACACAGCTATTTGTTGTGGTAGTCCTACATAGGCTCCGGTGAGATTCAATTTTGATCCGACTGATACAAAGTGTAGTTATGCCTTGTAACAATGAATTTCTTGTTTGAACACAGTAACTAAAATATCAGATAAAATACCACAAATGATAAAATGAATTTTTCACTGTAATGATCGTTTGCAAAGTATGTAATATCCTTTAAGTGGTTTTTCTCACGAACCTTTTGGATTACCTATAAAGGAAATTTCAAATTAAAGATTTTAATTAAAGCTTTTATTAAATTCTTTTTAGACAACTGTTGGCTAGTTATGAAATCAGTTGCAATATGTAATCACATATATTTACCACAATAAACAGATTATTGATTTGAATTTTGATTTTAAGTTAATTTAAAATATAATAAATCAATTGATTTAAATTTTGAAATTCAAGGCTAAAGAGATGAGTAAGAAAACTTGCATATCTTATGTATATATACATTTTTGAAGATTGTGAAATACCAAAATGGCATAGTAAGAGAAAAAACATTCCGTTCGGGTTAAAAAAAATTCTGGAAGGAAATGTGCTCTTGTTAAAGAATAAATAGAATCTGAAAAAAACAGATAGAGGAAAATCTGTAATCAGCTCCTTCTAAATATTTATGCTATGGTGAGGCAGGAAGGTTTGATTTTGTGTAGGATCTGTAGTCAGTGGCAAGTACGGCTGCAATCTGAGTGAGGGGCTGACATAGTTCATCTGGCTAGTGGAGGCAGGTTTTGCAGCTATAAGAGCTAATACCAACTGTGTGTGTGGCCGTATACTCTTGTAAAATCTGATTTGGTGGCTCCATCTCATTTATTTGATGTATGTGTTTATATACAAGGTGGATGTCATGTCTACAGCGAGTCCTGATTTACTCTGCATCTTACCTTTGATCCATACTGTCTAACACAGAATGCTTTTAAAAATGTTACATAATTAAAATTTGTGTAATATTGTTAGATATAATCTGCCTCGACAGTTGTTAGAAATAAAGCAGCCTTCTTCTGCATAATCTTCCCATTTGATTTAATATTTCACATCTTCTCAGGATTACATTGTTTGGTGAATTGTAAAATTATAGAATATGAAATTCCTCATGGGTGGTCCTGGCTATAAATTAGAGAGACGATTCTGTAAGCTTGCATCAGTTGAACTGTGTAGTATATGAATGGTATTATGCTTGAGCACACACCTTAGGAAGAAAACATGAAATCCCGCAGCACATTATGTGATTTACTTTAGACACAGAGCGATAACACACTCACCGTATCTGAAGTTCAAATGTACTTTTTTAAATGCCAGGAGAAATCAGCGAGCAAGTTTGAGCAAGTAAAAGAGTGATACATGTATTAAAATAAAAAATTCAAATTCATTGTCAGTGTAACACATGGGTGTATTCCCTACCATGGAGGGTATCTTTGATGTAGTCGTTTCCTTTGAGTTTGAGCAATGCGTGATTGGTCTATGACACTGTATCCTCACAATAGGAAATGTTGCTGGATTTAAGAGAAATTACCTGATGGAAAGTCTGCCATAAAAATCAAATTACTTGCCATCAAACCCACAGGAGGAAGTGGCTGCCTTCTGACCTCAACCTGACACAACCACATGTAGAGGTCAGGAGGTCAAACCCGGAGGTCACGGGGTTAAACATGTCATAATTCACTAAACATGACTATTTTTTTCCTTGCTCCTGTCATATCATTTTACCTTCTTACAGTCATGCATGCCAGTTTTAATTTTCATTTATTTTTTGAACTTTTAACATTTCAGTAGAATAATTTTGATATTCACATTTAAATAAAACTTTAAGAAAATTGCTTTTTGTATGCATTTAAAAAACTGACTTAAACAGTGGGGTTGGATGATTGTGATATTGTTGGAGGGAAATGAAGGGAAGGGCAAGGTGCCAAGCTATGTGGAGATATTTATAGACAGGCCCAGGATGCCTTCTACTAAAGCGGCTCAGCATTTCCTCCATCTAAACAGTGTTATTGGTCAATTCAACATGGGTCTGTGTGGTCCCGAGGAGGTAGGGCTCCATGGGTGTAGATAAAGTCAGAGGAGTCTTGAAAATAAATAAAATAGGTTTTGTTTATGGTGGGCTCTGGGTATGGACTGTGTATCTGTCAGGTTTTGTTGCTTTAGGGTCTCCCACCTACTCCTAGTGTTTGCTTGTTAGAGATGTGTGCTTCTCAGGTGCTCTGCATGTGTTTCCGGATGAATCTACGTTCATTAAAAAAAATAAAAAAAAATAGAGAAAACTTTGGCAGAAAATTCAGGTATTGTTAGTATGCTTAATGTAAGAGATGGTATTAACCTGCATCTGAAAATATGTTATACAATGTATACATGTATTTGGTTGTTTTTGTCTTTTCAGATATTTCTTTAATGTGCTCGCAGCTTTAGTTGTAATTGGTCTCCTTAACGGCTTGGTGTTGTTACCTGTGCTTCTGTCCCTCTTTGGACCTAAAGGAGAGGTTAGACCAAGAGGAGAGCACCCAGACAGACTAGAAACGCCATCACCAGAACCGTCACCAAAACCAAAGAAAAAAGCACCGGTACGGACAACAAGAAGCAGTCGAAGGTTATATCCCAGAGTTGCATCTGACAACTCTCTGACTACTATCACAGAAGAACCATCACAATACTCCTCTCATGAAATCATTGTCGAGCCAGAGGTTATCGTGGAAACCACCCAGGTTCCAGTGGGTGTTTACTGTGACAGTAGCAACAACAGTAGTAGAAATGTAAGTAGTTTATATCTCTCCTAATTAGCCACAATGACTGTTTACATTGGTCTCAATTTGGGCAAATTAAACAAAAATATCTGTCAACTTAATTCAAGGTCAAATATCAATTAACTCTTAATAATTGACTAATGTTCCATGTATATTTCAGAGTACACCACCAGGGTCGACGGCCTCCACGCCGCTGGCATCCCACATTACACGGGTGAAGGCTACAGCGACTGTGAAGGTGGAGGTCCATACGCCTATTATGCCTGGTATGTCTTCTGTGTAAGGGAAACAACTCCTGCATGTAAACATATCTTTTTGAATGTAAATTGACAATGTAAATCCCCCAAATTTCCATGTTCCTGGTAATACTTTGAAAAGCTATTATGCATTTTGGTTCAGCTTTTTCAATTTTTTTTATTTGCAAATACGTGTAATGGAATTGGTATCTGATGTGTATTTCTTAATTTTGTTTTCAGGAGGCACAGTTCAAATGTCAGTATCAAATCAAAGCCGCAAAAGCAAAAGACGGAAAGTAAAAGAATTAGAAAGTTCAGATTCAGATTCCAGTAGTAGATCCTAGCAGGTATGTAAGATATTGATGTTCTTGTTTGATCAAATTGTGGACAGGAATCAAATTATTGAGTATAATTATTGAGTATAATAATGGTACCACCTTTATCCAAGATATTCTAATTTTTCAATAAAAAGATTACCAGTGTTATTGAATTACACACTGTGGCATATAGTCATTGTTTGGGAAATACCACAATTATTAATAAGGGTATTGTAAATAAACTACAGTAATAGAAATAGAAAATTATGTCTGAACTACTATTTAGAAAAGATATTATATTAATTTGATTTTTCTTTCTTAATTGCAGAAGGTACAGTTCTGTGTGGATGATTGGAAGGTGCTAAGGCCCTGTGTTATATAGACAAGGCCCTGTGTTATATAGACACATACCAGGCATCGTGTGGGACGTCATATCAATGTCCTTTCTTCAATGCTGTGCCACATTTCTCAGTATTCTCTCAAACCTGGTTGTGTGTTTTCCGGTACATGGAAGACTGTACCATTTAGTGCTAAACTGTGATGTTCGAGATTACTTGGTGGGTGGATGTGCCGTCCAGGAGCCTTATAACTGCATCCTGGGTGTGGCACATCCATCCTCTAGGCAAATCACAGAGTGACTGGACACTCGTATTACTGTTCATAATTATTTACTTAATATAAAGGCAGCTGAACTTCAATGCTAGAGGACAGCTATGTTTGCTAATGGCCAGTGTTATCCTTCAGATCAATGCTAAATAAATCTCAGGTGTGTGAAACAAAACTTCGTTAGCAGGTGTGCAGCATGCAAGCTCAACTCATCAACCTACCGTTGTTACGTGTTCAAAAACGACATCATGGAGATAACTACGCAAGTTGTGTTACTAAAGACAAAATCTTCGCAACTTGGATTCACCTAGTTATTGTTAAAACTTGTCAACGGAAACGGAGCCTGCAGTTGTGTGAAGCACAGACTTAAACTAACCCCATGAGTGGACCGCATATGTATTAAACGGGTGTCAAGCTTAACTGGCTTGTGATTGCTTTATCGTGAAGGATAAAATGTGGAGTATATATTGTAACGTTAATGTTACCAGGGAAAAAGAGAGAAACAATCTTTTTTAATTTAATGTGTGAAGTAAGATAAAGACTTTGAAGCTTTTTATTCAGACATGAGATGGGATAACAGATGACAATGTCCGATTTCTGTACTGGTCATCTGGTCCGTCTTGTTTCTGCTTACTACGGGTACTGTATAATAAATATATGTGTTGATTGTAAGTCCTTATCAAAGTGTCATTTTAATATTATGAATCCTGTTGATGTCAGGGGAGTTAATCATTAATAAACAAATGTAAAATCAGGTCGGATTGTTCAAAGGTTTATAACTTTAAAAAAAGACGTACTTTTGAATCTTCTAGTTTGATCTTGACATTTTCCATCTTCTTTTGTTTTTTTGGTCATCATTTGAAATTCAGTGGCAATATATCATTTTTCTACCTTTGCTGTCTGCAATATCATCAAAATTCATTATTTTATTTTCATTGTTGTCTTTATATTTATTTAAATAAATTGACATTAATGACAAAAAAACTTTAAAAATGTATTTTTGCAAGACTTTGCAATTCAATCTTTGAACAATCTGGCTCTAGGTGTAAGATATTGACACCCAATTTTTTCTATGAAGTAATTGATGTATTTTATTTATTTATGAATTTGAAACAAATGTTATCATTTGGCATGGAAGCATAGCACATACTCCTATAATCTTGAAAGTATTACTAAATTGTGCTGTGCTTCTGTGCCAATACTGATGCTGTTATAAGAGATGTATAATAGTCCTGTTACATTGTAAGATATTCTGTATGTAGTAACTAAGTTTATTATCGGAGGCGAGATGTACAAACTTTAATGTATGATGATGTAAACAATTATTTGAGGTGTATAAAGTGCTGTTATCATAAATCGAATAGGGATGCCAACAAGAGGATACAAAGTATTATACACTGGGGTGTGGACGGCACAGATTTGGGGTTTTAATCTTGATCAGTTAATTACTTATCGGAGCTATTTAGACTGTCGATTGTTAAGGGCATTGATGACCACAAGGGATGGAAAGCTGATTTATAAAATTGGGCATTATTGTGTTTATATGTGAAGTATTATTAATGATACTAGAAATCTGTTATAAATATTTAAAACTTTGAAATATTTGGCAAGGTATATGTAGTAGAAGCTATATAACATCACTATCATTGCCTATTAGTAGTAGCACAAAAAGGAAGGAGGGATGGCAGGGACCCGCCCAAGGTTTTCAAAGGGAGGGGAGTGGAAAGAGAAAGTCAGAGAGCTTGAGAGGCACAGATAGAGAGGGAGAGAGATCCAGAGAGAGAGAGAGAGACAGAGAGGGAGAGAGATCCAGAGAGATCCAGAGAGAGAGAGGAGTGGGTGAGAAGGATGTATAGGGGAGGGATTCTGGGGTGGGAGCATACACTATATCTCCCAGGTCTGTGCTGAACCAATACTCAATGTTGTAAGTCTTTTGTATAGCATTCCTTAGTACAGACTATCTTAATGGATGTTTTGAACAGAATATTTTATCTTTTTAATTTGAAAATCGATTCCCAACAACATTTTATATACTATAGCCCTAGTTCCATACCTACTGTTATATAAAACTGCCCTATTTATTTAATTGTATTGACCCCACCTGTCCAAGCATCCATTAAGATAATCATTGTACGCATATTGTAACATTCGTTTTAATTATTGAATGATTTTAAACCAAAGATGTTTTCATGATAGTATTGTTTGTAGAACCTCAGGCATGTGTAAAGACCTTGGTGTCTTTCGTAATTTGCATTGTTAGTCCCCACCTTGATTTTAAAAAACCCAAAAGATTTTTTCTATAATGCTCACTTATTTTTCTGCTCAGATTTTTTTTTTTTTTTTTGTTTGTTTGTTTAATATCAAATGATAAAGTATGTTAAAAACTCTTTATTTCTTTTTTCCCCCATCTAATAGAAATCTTAAAAAGAAAAAAATGAAAAGTGCCTTTTAAGTGTAATTGTTGTTCTTGTTTCATCTGTTTTTCCCATTTAGTTCATAAAGAGAAAGATTAAAGATTTTTTTCTTGCATATCAGGGTACAAATTGTTAGAAATCCTTCTCTGGTAAGGGCTCATGATCTGTATGAAACCCCTAAGCCAATTTTGCTTAAACTACAAAATTCTATCTGTTTCTCAAAGTATTTTTGTTGTCCATTATTTCATTGTGTACAAACTCAAGAATCGTTCATTTTTGATAACTTTTTCATATGAATTGGATCATGTTTTTGCAATTTAAAAAAAAAATTAAAACAACTTTTTATCAATCAACCAATTTTAATATGGACATTAGAACTTTACCAATATTGAAAAGAAACAATTTTTTTTTTATTAATTTTTTTTTAAATTGCTATATTTTCTGATCTAGTACTACTGTATGTTCAGGCCAGTCTTGGAATGATTGTGAAAAATGGCAGGTTTGCAATTGCTAGTAACTGTGATAATACAGTTATGTTACACTGCCATATCTGTAAATTATAAGTTTTTTGTCTTGTTATATTTACAATGATTCTTCATTATGTGCCCTTCATTGAGCCCCAGCCTGCCAAGCCATACTATGGCAGAATGTCCCTGCTTTACCAAATAATACACACTTCAGTGACTTTCATTACCTCAGTATATAGGGCACACCATGTGGCAGGCCTGGGGCCCAAGACGGGGTGATTTGCCTGTGATAGGCCTTTGAAAGGTGTATAATACTCAACTAAGATGTAAATGGTAGATAAATATTGCCCTTCTTACTGTGTTCAGGCCCCACAGAGAGGGGGTAATGTATGTGTAAACTACCACATACACAAATAATGAATAAAATGAAAGAAATGAACTTACCCTGGCCTTCGTGTTTTGTATGTTATTATGTTTTTAAAGCTACTGGAGCCTCATGGTGCCAAATGACAGGGCATATATGTTGAAATGCAGCAGGTCTTGGGTATATGTATTCTCTGATTGGATGCAATGAGCTCGAGCATGGGTTAACCATGTAACGACAATGTCTTACCTGTGCAGAACTACCATGTCTTACCTTTGGGTAATTGCAATATCCTACCTGTGTTTAATTGCAATATCTCAACTCTGTAGAATGCAGTGTCTGACAACAGGTCTTGCCATTGATTTGAAGCTGGCCTTCTTTCCCTCTAGAATGCATTCCTTCCTAATAATGTAGTATAGTATGTAATAAGTTAGACTTTCTAAATGATTATGCAGAAGCCAAAATAAGGTAACCGTGTCGTACAACTTCTCACGTCAGATAGGATCAGTTTGAATGACGGACCTTATAATTGAAAGTCGATATTGCAGTAAGGTTCGGTTCGTCAGAATGTGTACCGGACTGGAGTCCGACAGTAATAGCTGATATACCTTTTAACATCACAATGACAAGGCATCCAGGTAATGAACTCACCTCGCGTCGTGCTGTCTACCTCAGATCATGGACATCATACATCTACAATCGTAAACCTCAGACAGCATAGGTAGTCATGACCTCGTTGTCCAACTTCTTTTACTATCCAGTGTACTTCGTAGGAATCATATGTTTTTTGCGTCCATTACATCTTCCACTTAATGTATTTTCAATTAAATAAGAGATTTTAATATTAACGCGAAGGTATTGAAATTAAGACAATGACTATTCCCAATATCTCGCAACTCTAATGACAAGTAGTCAATTAATAGTTTCAATAGTTAGAACTTGCAACGTTACAGCATTGTCAAGATTAACAACGTGTGTACTACGTCACATGTTTAAACAATTTCCAAATGATATTATAGGGTTATTAATCAGTGATTTTCATATTGGCTCAGTTATTAGGCCGAGGTCCGTCATATTGGCCCAAGGCCGCAGTAAACGTCATATTATTGTAATATGCAGACAGTTAATTAATAATAAGTGATACGGATGAGGAAATACATAGACTTGTCCCTTGGTCAGAGAGTTGTGATCTGTCCAAAGTACAGGAAATGTGTTTGTGAAAAATCAACAAGTTGGGAAACCATTGAACACGTGGAACCGATCATAACAGGAAAACGAGTGAACACGTTAAAGATCCGAAGATGAAAGAATGAATATTGTAGAGAGAAAACTGAACAGGACAGCCGTGCCGGTAACGAATGTGCAGAAAAGAATATTGTCAAATATCTTGTAATGTTAAGTGCCTTTCTCAACAACCAGTCAAATTAAAATAAAAGATAAATCCCTAATCTCAGTTACAGGGGACAACGGGAATCTTCCTAACTGACTTGGGTATTGCTTTTATGTAGCTTTTGACCAGACTTTGGTTGGAATCCATTCATTTTAAAATTAATTATTGTCAAGAAATTCTGAAAATGGGAGGGAAAAATAAATTACTGAAGTGAACACAATACAATTGGCTTTAGTACACGTACATTTGTGTCATAGAAAATCATCAAAACGACAAAATTTTGCATGTAGTAACCTTGACACGATAACGTATTAACGTCAATCAGCTGTAAAAATATTCCACTAGAGAAAATATAACAGCATGATAAACCTAAAGTATCAGTATCACGTGGTCTCTTAAAAAAGATTTGCTGGAAGATCTAAAGCCATACTTTTGAAAAGCAATTAACGAGTACATTGTAACAGCAATCACCATTCAAAAGCAGCGGGTGGATTACGACGCATCTCCTCCCGCATCGCACCTCAGACTGGGCACAATTCATTGGTAGAAACAGGATGTGAAAAAATGTCACCAACACAGACTGTTGGAGAACGAACATCAATATTAACCCTTTCACCACTGTAGACCATAATGGACTCATCCAGATCAATGTATTGTAGAGTCTACTAAAGTTACATAGGGGTGAAAGGGTTAATGATCGGGGCAATAGGACAAATGTTATCAGGGTTCAAACTCAAAAATGATGAACATGATTTCTCGGCAACAAAGCTACAATGAACAAATTGTCCAAATTTCATAATCAAGGTATTGTACATATTGAGGATGTAGATTAACGGGAAAAATCGTTTGCTATTGCCAACAAAATTATCAATCCAAACATCTTCCAGAAAATCTGATCGCAATTAAGCAGAACTAAGACCAAGCCTTTATAACATGTGAGGGTATTGTCTCTAAACCAAACTTTCTCGAGCTTGAAACGTACGGAAGTTTTTGTGATGTTTGATAGTAAATGCCCCGCATAGTTCCGAAGTCGATGCAATCTTGAGAGGCAGTGACGAGAATGTACTACTGAGATAAGCATTCATAGCCTGGACGAACGACGCTAAACACACAATCAACTCACGGAGATAGGACATTAAGACAATCTTACCCAAACAACCTACCACCGTCAAAGTTACACAATTCTGTCGAAACACAAACAATTGTTTTAGTTGTCTTACTTGAAAGTGAACTAGCTACCTAAACGTCCACATAAAACTAAACAAATCGTGATCAAACACGACAAAAAATGATTTTCTTCACCCAGAGGTGGGTAGGGTACTAGTAAATGAGGCACTGCTTTCACAAAGCCCAGTACTAAAAACGACCAAATTAGGAGAGTTTTCACACGCTCGCTTAATTTCATCAGTTTAGATATTCAAAAAATGGACACGACTTGTTTTGTCGTAAATTCAAAGAGTTCATAATTTGTTTTGGTTCCGTGCAGTTAAAAGAAAATGAGTTGAAAGTAGACTGTAAGTATAAGATGAAGCAGTTGGACTTGTGTAGCACAGATGAGGTATCTAGATTACATCAACACAGGTTATATACCCAGGTAAAGAGTGATGAAAGTGTCAGAGGAAGACTGTAAATATAAGATTAATGAGTCGAAATAGACAAAGTAAATATAAGATACATATGTAGGAGTTGGACTGTTGTTATTAGATAAATGAGTTGAGAAATGACTTAATATAAGGATTAGTTAAATGAATCGGTCGTAGACTGTCAATCTTTGTTAAAGTAGACTTTGTCCGTGTAAGAACAAGTTACAATTAAAATAAGTAAATATAAGATAAAGATATAGTTTTTTCTATTTGATCATATTGAATTAATACTTATAAACTTTTTGCGCCTAAGGTATGATTCATATCGAATCTTTTGGTGTCCGATCTGTTTTAGATATAACCTGGTGACTAGAACCGACCTTTGACCCGATGACGTAACCGGAGCATCTGTTCATTGTTTAATTGATTCATGTTATATTTCCGTCGTTTTTTCTCGGAATATTATCATTGCATGTTGTTCAACGTTTCTATTTATTCATGTTGTGTTTCTTTCTTTTTCAGTGTTTCATATTATTCATTTTGCATTTCCTTCCTTTTCGTAGCCAAATGTATTCCTGTTGGCTTCCGTTTCTGTTTGCTGCTAGTGTTATGTATACTCATGTATGTATTTGTCTTTCCGTCTGTTTCAGTGCTTTGTTGATTCGTGTTAATTTCTTCCATTTCTCGTGTGTTGAAGTTTAACGTCCTCGAAACAGGTAAGGTCATACGCAGACGGTTGCCATGGGAGACATATACTCAAAGAAATGGTAGGAAACCGAGAAAAGAACAGATAGATCCAAGTATTGCAATGGTGACAACAGATGAATGTTGACTTCTCCAAAGTTTACATAGCTTTTACGAGGCCACAACATTGAGTGGGATACAGAATAGGAATTCTTTCCCCAACATGAAATGTTTTCCAATTCCTGTGCCTTATCATTTATTCGTAGTTTTGGTGCCTTTTTTAAATATGCTATCTTCCGTTTTGATGCGTTGACCCTTCATTGATCCCCATCATTATTTCTGAATTGATCATTTATGTTGACCAATACGACTTCATACCATTAACATGGAGGTCTGTAAGAGTCAAGTCAATTTTGTTAATTATAGTGTCATATATCACAATTACATCGTACAAGTATATATTTACACAGTATAAAAACATATCGTTACATAGCTGGGATCAATCATCTTAATGTAAACACATACAGACATAATATCACAATTTTGTTAGGAACAGTTATAATACGTGATACATTAACAAATTAAAACAAACGATCACAGGTTCCAGAGAGTAGGTGATTGGGACAGCCCCTACCTCATAAGCTCTCTGTATTTTTTACCTACATATTATATACTATAATAAATAATAAGTAAAATGTTTCTTTTACATTTACTGGATTAGATATATGCCCGGCGGTTAATTTCGTATTTGGGACATATGTAACATGGAGAATGATTAAAGAATATTTGATGACGCGTTGTACACAACTATAATATCACCACAACTCGTTGTCGACACGTATGAACGTCTGGTGACCCGTTACAGAGTTGGTTGTCTTTATTGCAGAACAAAGATCAAATAACTTTACTTTTGTCGGGACATAACTTCTGAACAACTAAAGATATTTGATGAACACTTTACAAGTTTGTGTTTCGCCGCTAGACGACGTGTCGCCTTCCACTTCCATGACCATATTACATTTTAATGTCAAAGGTTAAGTATAGCGGTCAGTTATTTCAGTCGTGTCTAGGTGTCTGCAGCTATTTTGGCGACATGTCCACTACAGTTTACGATTTTCGAGAATCATTTTAATTTCAAGGCATAGTTAACACTTCTCTGATTTCATGGTCAATGTAAAACTTTTGTTTTAGATGCCCTGATTTCAAGACAAAAGTTACGATATTGTGATCTGGTTTCAATGTGAATGTACAAGTGTTACTTTGTGTGATTTGATGTTTCATTATTCAGGCAAAAGTTCATTACTGTTTTTTAGCTCACCTGCCCGAAGGGCAAGTGAGCTTATGCCATGGCGCGGCGCCCGTCCGTCGTCCGTCCGTCCGTCCGTCGTCCGTCGTCCGTCCGTCCGTCGTCGTCCGTCAACTTTTCCTTTTAACGACTTCTTCTGAAGAATGGACAGGCCTAGAGTCATGATATTTCGGTGATAGCTTCATTGGTGGGAGCCTGACAAAGTTTGAGAATGAAAATGACCTTGACCTACTTTCAAGGTCACAGGGGT
>JAUMHH010012565.1:0-11035 GCA_032359455.1 Chlamys rubida
CTGTCCTCTTGTCATCTCTAGTAACGCCTGTACCGTGTGGATCATGTCGTCCTCCCAATGAGGGTCGAGTGGGATCACCAATCCCTTCCTGTCGTCTGCCCATTGAAAGTCGAGTGGGATCACCAATCCCTTCCTGTCGTCTGCCCATTGAAAGTCGAGTGGGATCACCAATCCCTTCCTGTTGTCTGCCCATTGAAAGTCGAGTGTGGTCATCAATCGCTCCCTGTCGTCCTCCCATTGAGGGGCCAGTACGATCACCAATCCCTTTCTGTTGTCCGCCCATAATGGGTCCATCAGCAAAAGGAATGTCCCCATCTTCTTCCTCCCCAGATCTGACAGACTCTAGGTTCTCAGCCTTCTTTTGACTGTCTGTCCTCCTGTCATCTTTAGTAACGCCTGTACCATGTGGATCATCATCTCTGACCTGTTGTCCTCCCATTGAGGGTCTAGTGGGATGACCATCTCTTTCCTGTTGTCCTCCGATTGAGGGTCGATTGGGGTCACCAATCCTTTCCTTTCGTCCTCCCATTGGGGATTGAGTATGATCACCAATCCCTTTCTGTTGTCTGCCAATAATGGGTCCATAAGCAAAAGGAATGTCCTCCTTTTCCTTCTCCCCAGATCTGACAGACTCTAGGTTCTCAGCCTCCTTTTGACTATCTGTCCTCCTATCATCTTTAGTAACGCCTGTACCATGTGTAGCATCATTTCTGACCTGTTGTCCTTCGATTGAGGGTAGAGTTGGATCACCAATCCTTTCCTTTCGTCCTCCCATTGGGGGTTGAGTATGCTCACCAATCCCTTTCTGTTTTCTGCCCATAATGGGTCCATCAGCAAAACGAATGTCCCCATTTTCTTCCTCCCCATATCTGACATACTCTAGGTTTCTGACAGACTCTAGGTTCTCAGCCTCCTTTTGAATATCTGTCCTCTTGTCATCTCTAGTAACGCCTGTACCGTGTGGATCATGTCGTCCTCCCAATGAGGGTCGAGTGGGATCATCAATCCTTTTCAGTCGGCCTCCCATTAAGGGTCTTGTGTGATCACCAATCCCTTTCTGTTGTCTGCCTATAGCGGGTCCAGTGTGATCACCATCTCCCTCCTGTCGGCCTCTCATTTCGGGTCTAGAGGGATCACCATCTCTTTCCTGTTGTCCCCCGATTGAGGGTCGAGTTGGATCACCAATCCTTTCCTTTCGTCCTCCCATTGGGGGTTGAGTAGGATCAATATGACCGTCGCCTGCTCCACTAAGGCCTGGTGGTCTATTATCTGATCCACTTCCTCCTGGCATATTATCTGATCCACTACCTCCTGGTCTGTTATCTGATCCACTACCTCCTGGTATATTATCTGATCCACTACCTCCTGGTCTATTATATGATCCACTACCTCCTGGTCTATTATCTGATCCACTTCCTCCTGGTCTATTATCTGATCCACTACCTCCTGGTCTATTATATGATCCACTACCTCCTGTTCTAGTATCTGATCCACTTCCTCCTGGTCTATTATCTGATCCACTTCCTCCTGGTCTATTAATACTATCTGATCCACTACCTCCTGGCCTATTAATACTATCTGATCCACTACATCCTGGTCTATTAATACTATCTGATCCACTACCTCCTGGTCTAGTATCTGATCCACTACCTCCTGGTCTATTATCTGATTCACTACCTCCTGGTCTATTTTCTGATCCACTACCTCCTGGTTTACCCCTCAAAGAATCAGCAGATGCCTGTTCTTCCACAGATTGATGATCCTGGTTTGTAGTTCTCAGTCGTTCATGTTGCTGATGTAAATGTGTCCTTTCAGTCACCGGGTCAGTTCCTTGTTGCTGTTCCTGTCCACTAACAGCTAGACCAGTCTGTTGATGACGACTGTCAGTTTGTCCAAACCTTTCCTGCTGACCAAATAAAGGACTCTCATTACCCGAGTCAGTTGTATCTCTATCAGGTTCTTTGGGTACCATATCTTGATGTTTTGATGGCTGTTGGACTGATTTACTTCTAGGACCCAGCCTCTGACCCAAAACCTCAATAGCAGACTTTATGGAACCACGTTCACCAGCCAGCCAGTAGTTGGTAGTTACATCACCTGACACCTCATAGCCAGTCACAATGCCCTTCTGATAGCTGTCCAAGGAAGACAGAATGGTCATGACTTGGTCTATGTTCCAGGGGGTAGAAGAAATGTTCACAGCACTTAAAAGTTGAGAGCACAGACTAGTAAGGACACTCTTAACACTTTTAGCTTCAGGATCTGAGGCCCCTGGCTGGGTACAGACAGAAGGAGGGTATCCCCCTTTGATTACATCAAGTTTCAGATCAGATTGTAAAGCCTCCTTTACTGTACACAGCTGTAAATCACAACAGAAGAGATGGCAGAAATTGACAAATTGTTCTTCCTTTGTTTTCATCTTTAACACTTGTTTATACTTTGTGATTCCAGTATCTCTGGAGATGAGTTTGATTTTGAAATGACCCGAAAAATCAATGTTCTGAACGTCTGGACAAGAATCAGTCTTTTTGCCTAAAAATGTAAAACAAAAACAATAGATAAACAGCTAGATTAAAGAATGATGGATACAATAAAAATAACAGCATACGAGTAAATACTTTTACCAGTTTCCTTTGTATGAATAATTAAGTACATGTGTAATTTAAAACTTTGATATCAGAGTTTAGGCTGTCAGCCTGGTACCAATTGATACACTGGTCTCTAATATTATAACCTCTGTAGATCTGTCCACCTATGTCGCTTAGACTTAAATCACTAAATTGTTGATGAGCAATAATTATACAAAACACAACTTTAAATCACCAGCCCTCTAGATCTGACAATATATCTTCAACATAGCTATATTAAGATTGAGCTTAAGGGACATAATTTATCATATGTAAGTCAATTTTGTGAAATGTATGTAATGCGGAATGCGTATGATCTGACAGATTTATGTTTTATTATAATTTTCCTTCGCAAGGACTTGTTTATTCATTATCTTGTTTATATATATATTAAGACAAATACAAATATATGTGAAAACTGTATGCATAAAGAATATATATATATTGAAACCTTGCACTAATGTATCAGAGGAAAACATACATGTGTAGTGACATATATATGTGTTGGTATTTTTATTCTGTCTATATTGTTTTATATGTACTCTAAAGAAAACCTTGTTAAGTCCCGTAAAATCTGTGGAATCGGGAACAATTTGTGAGACCCTTTTCGCGGAAACCAACAATGTTGTCTGGGGTATAGAAATTGAGGTTGGGGCAGGTGGCAGTCACTTTATCATAATGGTTTACTTGATTTAAACTAAAACAGAATTGGTTAAAAAGAAAAGTCAAATAGAAAACATATGGTAAAACCCTTCAGTTCCCCATTATGGTTAAGTGACACACACCCACACATACACACAATCTCCACCCTAAATTTCTGTACCCAGACAACAAATCAAAGTAAACTAATATAGATTTGACAACAAAAATCAATGAAGACAAATTTGGTTGAGGAATTCAAGGTGTGATGAATCCCTCCCTTACCATATCCTAATTTTATCTATCCCAGACAATGTGTTGTTATTCATATACATGTATTGTATTGAACAAAAACTTCATGTGATCTAAAGAAAATTAATAAAACAAAACAACAATTGGTCAAAAAATATATTTTAGCCATATACATGAATGTATATTACCATGGACTTTACATTACCATACTACACACTTGTACAATTATATAAATGTATAATAAAGCTAATTACAATATTGAGTTAATATATATTTATTGTTTCATCAGCACGTCATGTTTGCTGTGTGTTTCAAGTGAGTCAAGTTGTTAAATTGAATGTGGAAGGTTAGTAGATAACTTGACTGGTTTAAAGCATGGAGTGACAGTGTAAATTAAAAAGTTACATCAGCACTCCACAGTTTGTGGTTCTGGGTTTGAATCCTTTGTTTGCACCTTATTATACACCCAAAAACAATCTGCACTTACCCGGTGTCCTTGGTGGAGGTTTTGGTGTATCCTCTTGAGATGCCATGGCTGCAGTGACATCAACATCGTGAGCTCCACCTCCTCTGTCGTAGGAGTCCACACCTTGGCTAGTTGCCTCTCCCTTGTCCTCCTCAGTCTTGTATTTATAGGAACCAGACACGTCATCAGATATATTAACTATCTGGTCCAATTTTCCAAATGTAAAATGATCCTGAGGTGACTGTCCTTCCTCATGACTTGAAAACTTATATTGGTTTGCTGTTGTTTGGTTACCAACAGAACTGTCAGATCTTTGTAATTCTAGCTGACCCTTCCCATGGCTAGTTGCCTCTTTCTTGTCCTCTTCCTCCTCCTTGTATTCATAGGCATCAGACACGGGATCACATATATTAACTATCTGGTCGGATTTTCCAAATGTAAAACGAACCTCATGTCTTGAATACTGTTGTTGGTTTGCTGTTGTTTGGTTACCACTGGAACTGCCAGATCTTTGTAATTCTGGCTGACCCTCCCCGTGGTTATCTCCCTTCTCTGCATGGCTGTCATCACCAGCCTGGTCAGGATTGCTACCAGCAGGACCACGAGGTCCACCTGAACTTGAAGACATCTTGGTTTTAGTCTGAAATTAATAGAATTATTTTGTAAATACACACATAACACAGAAATCTTAGTCTAACATGTATAAACAAAAGTCCCATAAGGCCTGTATCGCTCACATGGAAACAGTAATTTCTGTCTCCAAAAACCTTTTTAGCACTACGCCTCCTTATTGTTTATTGAAGTTATTTTTGTCACTTGGTGAAATGAAAGTACATCATATGAAGAAGTGCATGAAGAAAAGAATTGGCCATTCAACTTTTTTTTCCAGGAGTTACAGTGTGTATTGCCCTTGAAACTTTCAATTTCATATTTCTGCTCCCAAATCCTTGTAAATGCAACTTCTCCTTCACTCTTTGTTAGATTTTTTTTAAAACATCGCAAAGTAAAAGTACATCATATGTAAATGTGCATGAAGAAAGGAATTTGGAATTCAACATTTTCCCTCAAGTTATGGCCCTTAAAACTTCAATTCTGCTCCAGAAAACTTAGTGTACACCGCCTTAACCATTCAATGGATTTTATTATTACCAGGTACTTAGCACAGGGAATGGACATCATTATTAATGTAGACGTCCTTGAAGGAAGGGATTTGTGATTCGAGTATTAATTATTCTCCCTACAATGATTAAATATAGCTGGAGGTAATCTGTGTTATCTCGCTCACAGTTCCTTTAGTTTTAATTATGAGCTACACTATTTGTACTGCAATCTACAAACAGTGTTACATCACTCTTGGTTCCATGGTTCATCATGTAAGTAGGTGCTTGATGGATTTTAACCCATTCCATCCCATTACTTGAAACAATGGTTCACCTGTAGTTACAGCTTTTAATAATTTGACCAATGTATAACAAGAGAAACTGCAAAGGGGCTGGCATGACCAGGATTTGAACCTAGACCTCAAATTCTATATGGATGTACTACAAATTATTAGCTACCTGCGTAGATGGTACCACAAGGTAAGTCTCAGTCCTACTGAAGAAGCTAGGCCACAGTAGTTGTCGAAATATTTAGAATGTGCATCAAGTGTTGTGAACAAAAGTTAAGATACATGTATGTACTATCATAAGTCACCAGGCCCTTGCATGCAATCATTGGAAAATGGCTTGTGTATGGATTACATTAATTGTTGATGTAGACATAACATAAGCATTCCAAAGTTGACTGAACTTGAACCATTTTAAGGGCATTTAGTGTACAAAATCAATAAACCTATTAGAATGTAGATCAGCCTCTAAATCAGACACTATATGTTACATTTTTGGATATCTAGCTGGTGTTTTTGTTGTACAGTGCAAATGCCATACCAATAGGGGAATTTAAATGCTAGAATATCTGATGGACATTTAAAGATATGAATGTGATAACTGATACAATGTCTTATGTTCACTTATACTTTAAAATTTAAATGTCATTGATAATCCGTCAATTATATCGTTAAAATATAATTGATGATATATGATAGACGATATGATAGGGATGTGACCCAAATAAGTACTGCATATGTGTATATGAGACATTTGTAACGAACCTCTGTGGTCCGATTATTACTCCATGTTAGGCATGGAATTACATTGGTATCTACATTTATATTTTGCCTATAAGTCCGTGGTTAAGTTAAGAATTCGGCGCTTCTACGAAATCAAACATAATAAAGTTCTCTAAAGGTTTTCGAATTTGTTTCTATATCAGTTCCAGCCACTTTATTTGATTATTTCTCAGTTTCAAGTTGACGTGATAATATGATAACGTTAACCTTACCAAAAACGAAACCGGAAGTAGATAAATGAACATTTCAATTTTCTACAGGTACTTTTATTGTGTATTTTATGCCTTTTTAGTTATGTAAGATGGTTTGAGACTTACTGTTGATTACGTTTGATCCAGAAACTCTGGTCCTGTACACATATTCTCTCTATCCTGAGTGAATTCCTTGTTGTCTTATCTTCACTCATCGCCATCGGCTTGTTCAGGACACCACCTGTCGGAAATACCCGCAAAGATAACAAGGTAGTCAAAGTGTACGTGCCAATACTCGGTTGTTCGACAGGACTGTATATCATTACAGATACAATAATCCTATGTCAATATAGTGATAACACTTCCAATAATTTCACCTTATAAACGTTCTTGTACAGCCACGGAAATTAAGTCCGACCCAATATTCGTTTTTGATAATCGCCGAGTTTTGGCGTAGCCGAGGTCTTTTTGCAAGCTATTAATTAAGATACAAGATTTATTTAACGTCGCATACCAGAAACATACAAACATTAGCTCGGTAGAGCTATTTTTGCAACAATCACGGATACACAAAAATGTCATAAAACATAACAACAACAAGGCATGCACAGAGACATATTAAGCCAGTAGTATACGTCTCTGGCCTACATGAACTGTTATCACAGCACAGGAGGATTACATTTCGAAATAATTTGCCCATTGACACTCATATAATAAAACCAATGAAAATTAATTAAACAATTTTTTAGTTTTAGTCATGGAAGACATCACAGGGTAGTCAATAACAATTTTAACCACTTCTGTTGATTAGCTGACTTGTTAGAAGATCAAAATACACTAGTTGGCTAGGATTAACAGAAACACACTAATGGAATCAGGAAGAGCACTTGCAGGGTTCACCATCCCACAATAGTCTACAAAATACTTATGCTGTCGTGAGCAGCGATATAGCACTTTCATTTCCGTGTAATCTATGTTCCTCAAAACTTTAAATTGTAGAACCTGTGTAATTGTAAAAGGTTCACATTGGTGCGAATTTGTACATCAACATGAAGATACAATAAATTTTATTATTTGATGACACATTTCATTAGTTTTGTGTGAATTTATTTCCAATTAAACAACTGTATATGGTAATGAATGTATAACCAAATTCCGATTACATGCAAAACGTGTAACAGATCGTTTAGTAATATAGTTTACTTAATCTGTATCCCATAAGGTATGATATAGGAAAATAGCACTCACTCATTCCTTATTTCTATGGTGGCATCTTAATACACCTAACGTCATATCTTAGACGACGTTATTAACCTATTATCCTGTCAACCTAACATCCTATCTAAGACGACGTTATTAAATTAACGGACGTCCTATTACAGTAGACGATATTAAATAAACGTCATACAACAGAGGTCATTATTATCCTTACGTCATATGACAGACGACGTTTTAACCTAATGTCCTATTACAGACGACGTTATTAACCTAACGTCCTTTTACAGACGACGTTATTAACCTAACGTCCTATTACAGACGACGTTATTAACCTAACGTCCTATTACAGACGAAGTTATAAACCTAACGTCATATTACAGACGACGTTATAAACCTAACGTCCTATAACAGACGACGTTATTATCCTTACGTCATCTTACAGACGAAGTTATTAACCTAACGTCCTATTACAGACCACGTTATTAACCTAACGTCCTATTACAGACGACGTTATTAACCTAACGTCATATTACAGACGAAGTTATAAACCTAACGTCCTATTACAGACGACGTTATAAACCTAACGTCCTATAACAGACGACGTGATTATCCTTACGTCATCTTACAGACGAAGTTATTAACCTAACGTCCTATAACAGACAACGTTATTAACCTAACGTCCTATAACAGACAACGTTATTAACCTTACATCCTATTACAGACGACGTTATTGATTAAACGTCCTACTACTGATGAAGTTTTCAATCTAACGTACTATCTAACCTGACGTTATTAGCCTAACGTCCTATTTAAGACGACAATTTTTAACAAAACGTCTTATCTAAGAGGACATTATTAACCTTACGTCCTGTCTTAGACGGCGTTATTAACATAATGTCCTATCTTAGACGCCGTTATAAAACTAATGACCTTTCTTAGACGACGTTATAATTCTTACTTCATATCTTAGTCGAAGTTATTAACCAAACGTCTTATCTTATACAACGTTAATTACCTAGTTTCCTATCTAAGACAACGTTACTTACCTATATAAGACGCCGTTATAAGCCTAACGTCCCCTCTAAGATTCCGTTATTAGCCTAACGTCCTAACTTAGACAACGTTAATTACCTGGTTTCCTATCTAAGACGACGGTAAATAGACGTTATTTACCTAACGTCCTATCTAAGACGACGTTATTTACATAACGTCCTATCTAAGACGCCGTTATAAAACTAACGACCTATCTCAGACGACATTATTAACCTGACGTCCTATCTTAGACGAAATTATTAAGCTAGTGTCCTATCTCAGCCAACGCTATTAACCTAACGTCCTATCTAAGACAAAGTTATTTACCTATCATCATATCTAAGACGACGTTATTTACCTTACGTTCTATCTAAGACGACGTTATTTACCTAGTGTCCTATCTAGGATGACGGTTAATAGACGTTATTAACCTAACGTCCTATACTAGACAAAGTTATTTACTTAGTGTCCTATTTAAGACGACGGTAAATAGACGTTATTTACCTAACGTCCTATCTTAGACGACGTTATTTACAAAACGTCCTATCTAAGACGACGTTAGTTGCTTTACATCCTATCTGAGACAACGTTATTAACCAAACCAAATGCAAAAATATCTACCTGCGTATCATTTCATTCATTCATCTTTTATAGAATTTTTGACGACGGAAATACAAAATAAGACTGCTACTAAGATATAGGATTTATCGATTAAATAGATTTAAATATAAGGTTATCTTGAGTAGAAAAACTGTTCCGTTTATAGGTATTAACCTAAGCACATCTGGGTGACACAGATTTTAGTCTACACATGGTAATGACTATAAGGATCGGGGGGAATGAAACAAACGTACATAATCTAAAATCATAAAAATTGTAGAAGTGTTAAATAACATCCTTGTAACATACAGAGACTATTTTGGTCAGGTGAAAAGGTGATATTGAACACTTGTAAATTGAATAAATCGCGAAGCTAAAAACAAAAGACAGCCGAACATGCAAAGCACAGAGAAATTCTGGTTATATAATACAGGTTGTTCATTCAAAAAAGATTTGTCCTTGAGGTAGGGAAACACGATTATTTGTTTCCTTACGATTAATCATGTTTTAATCTGGCTCCGCCCTCTTGAACACAGGATTAATCTCGATGAAAAGAAGAATCGTTTTTCTTCACAATTAGGACAATGAATGAATAATATTACACCTTATCCCATGTATCCACTTGTAAAACATGATTTAGTTGTGGTAAATTGTATCTTACTAACATTATGAAGCAATCCAAAGGCGATCAAAGTCTACAGTGTCATTAAAACTCTACTGTCTTGGTCTGTGTTAGCGTGGTCTCTCTATACCCTATCAGTCCATTTTATCTTCTAAACCCTTCAAAATCCGTTTTATTTATATGGTGAAACGCATATTCTTAACATTCTTGATGGTATGAAACAAACAGTTCTTATTACAGGTGGTTTAACATAATATTATTGTAGAATGTAGATTTTACTTTTTATGTTGTAATATCAGAAAAAAAGTGGATTACCAAATGATTATCACAAAACCGTAATTCGATTGAAAATTGATAAAACTAATCCAAAAAATGAATAACGGAATTATTCAAATGGAGATCATAAAGCGTCTAATTATGCTTCAAGTAAAATAACTGCCAAGTAATGTCTCTCCCCCAGGTAGGCAAGTGAGGTGGTGGCAATGAAACAAAAAGGCACATTTATGACCATAATAATAATAATATTGATCTTGATATCATACAATAAAATTGCATTTTTCCAAATATGATCCTTTTGGTGGCTTTAAAGCTGGCCCATAATCTTCATCAATCTGCACCTCTGGAAAGCTTGTGTTGTATGTAAGCTTTGTCGTTAATTATATATAAATCTCTATCAATCTCGTATAATCTCGTATAATGTAATTTAAACAAATCAGTGACGCTGTTCAAATACGCTATGAAGTTAAAACCGTATCTTAATGTAGGCCGAATTCTCAGATCTCAAACACGTCTTGAATAAATGTTGTAAGATATCTCAATCTAATGTAGGCTGCATTTTCAAAAACTTCTTGAAAAACACAATAAGATGAAGATCGTACTCTAATGTAGACCGAATTCTAAAAACGTCTTGAAAAAAACGCAGTAAGATAAATATTTTACTCCCAATATTCATTGTCATTTGCCACATGAATAGAGAGGAAGAGGCCAAACAGTTGACTCGTCTCCGGTATGAGTAGAGAGGAACGAGGCCAAACATTTGACTCGTCTCTGGTTAAGTGGAAAAGAAGGTAGCCAATCATTTGACACGTCTCTGGTTAAGTGGAAAAGAAGGAGGCCAGTCATTCGATACCTCTCTGGTACGATTAAAGAGGAAGAAAGCCAAATATTTGACACGTCTCTGGTTAAGTGGAAAAGAAGGAGGCCAGTCATTCGATACCT
>JAUMHH010012576.1:0-11035 GCA_032359455.1 Chlamys rubida
TAACTTGGATTTACGAAAGTCTTCAGTCTGATGACAGACTTTACTTGGATTTACGAAAGTCTACAGTCTGATGACAGGCTTTACCTGGATTTACGAAAGTCTTCAGTCTGATGACAAGCTTTACTTGGATTTACGAAAGTCTACAGTCTGATGACAGGCTTTACTTGGATTTACGAAAGTTTTTAGTCTGATTACAAGCTTTACTTGGATTTACGAAAGTCTAAAGTCGGATGACAGGCTTTACTTGGATTTACGAATGAGACTTCAGTCGGATGACAGGCTTTAGTTGGATTTACGAAAGTCTTCAGTCTGATGACAGGCTTTAGTTGGATTTACGAAAGACTTCAGTCTGATGACAGGCTTTACTTGGATTTAAGAAAGTCTTCATTCTGATGATAGATTTTACTTGGAGTAAGAACAAATCAGGGCCTGAATTTGTATTAACCGTTAGGATATAAACAAGAGTTTGTGGTACATAGGTTTTGTGAGGCTGATGTTATCAGTTTGATTGTCTTGTGCACAGATTTATGTTAATGTAAGACATGAAGATTTTTGGAGAAATTTTTGAATTTGATATCAGATTGTGTTTAGAGAATGATGCAAGAAAATGACAGGTGTTTTTTCTTTAATGTGCAGCCTTGTACCTTATTGTTGACTGATTTTTATAAAGTTGTTTATTTATCCTTAGATACCAATACACCTGTAGACTAGAGGGTATATAACTCACTGGGTGTACTTAGTTAAAGGATAGTGTGTTACCTTGTCTGATAAAAACTCTTTTAATGTGATAATTACTCATTTCTTTCATTATATATATTTGTAGAATAGTAAACTACTAAATGATGAGCAGTCTTTTTACATGAAAGATTTTGTTGAGAATCCATATGTGGTCCTAGGTGTAATACAGTGAGTTGGTCAAGTTCCGTATTTATCATGATCATGACCATTATTAACAAGGGACCACCCCCAAGCCCACCCCAGAGATTTGAGGGTGGGGGCTATCAGAGCAAATGGTTATATCAGTGACATATGACCTATTACGTACACTTTATCATTAATTATTTCATTCAGTTGACTGTTATAAATCTAAATGACCCTGGATCTCTTCTATTTGTGCATTGCCAGTATATACGGCCACCATCATTCCGTCTAAGCTGGTACAGGCAACTCCATGTATTTCTTGTTGTAGATTTTTCCTGTTGTTATTTGTTCTCCAAGAGCTAGATGTTTGAATCTCAAAATAGTTTCATGATAAGTGAAAGTAAAATGCTTTTGTTCATAACCATTTGAAATTGAGGCAGACGTTTCCCTATTCTTCTAAAGTAAATTATGAATAAATCTGTATTTTAAATGTTAATGAATAAAATTTGTTTTGGAACTTTATGTTTTCAAAGCAAATAAGACTAGAGAAGAATTGAACAATAGGGCTGTTATTTAAAGAGAAAATAACATCATAGAAACTAAGATACTTCAGGCTATGTTACTGGCTGTTTAACCCTTTCACCCCTATGTAACTTTAGTAGACTCTACCTTGCATTTATCTGGATGAGTCCATTATGGTCTACAGTGGTGAAAGGGTTAAAATCATCCTGATCAACATAGAGCTTACACAAGCCGATATTTATGTACTGTTAATCTAACTACTCATACAGATGGTCCTACTTGTCATGGGAGATCTCGAATCGATCAAATGTTCAAACCAATTATTTTTGTATTGTCGTTTTAGGATCATTTTAATCCCAGGATGTGCCACTTGTTGGTTCTAATTGTTTGGAAAATGTAATAGATAAGAACTTTACCATATCATAGTTGTATGATTAAGCTAATGACTTGATATAACGGGGTGCTGAGCCTGTGTATGTCAGTAGTTTTAAATACTTGACTCTTCAATTACACTAATCACTGATACAAACCCAGGGGAAATCTTTATAACTGGTGTCTTGTATTTACATACCTGATAAAACAAATTATATCATTTTAAGCACTGTAACTTCTCAGAGGTCAAGGTTAAGTCTCCTGTGGTAGGAAATATGTCAGTGGGTTCAACAAGGTACATGTTGTACTGATTTTATTTACCAATTTGTTGTGAAAGATTGAATAGCTTTTTTTTTTTTTTTATTGATGAAATTCTTGTTCTTCATAATAAAGAATATGACAATTAAGATATATCTATTATATATGTGCATATTTGTATTTCACAAAGATGATATCAAATAAATGTTATTGCATGTCGCATATCATCTTTTTTTATTTATTTTTTATTATATTTTCCAAAATTTTATGACATAAACAGATATATATATATATATACATACAATTTACATGGGCGTCTAGAATCGCCTTTAAATAATGTACATACTGTTCAAAATATTCTATCAAGTATCAGTATTCGTCATACCAATATAATATTATTAACAAATAAGTTTACATTCACATTTTTGATATAAAAAATAAACTCTCGGATATTCTTGTCTTGTAAGATTGAATAGCTTAACAAGATCTACAAATTTCATTTTTTGTAAACAGTTAATTTATCCGAACCTGATTGTAATAATACACATACCAGTGGCTTAAGCCATGTCGACACTTGTGTGTTTGTCAAAATGACACAAAGTAAAGATCTAATAAGACTGTTAGTTGTTAAACACGTACAAGCTACTGAAAGTATTTTTTTTTGAAATGTCAATCCCACAGATGGATTTGTTATAGACAATTATTGGAAATGTTTTCATTATATTACAGGACGCTGGTTTGACAAAAGACTTTACCAATTCTCCACTGCATAGATTCAAACGACCAGGATCCAAAAACTGTTTGAACATCTTTCCACCATCTGCTGTGCTCCATCTCTCTAACATTCCGTACGTATGAAGGCAGAGGACTGTTTTGGATGTTTCAAATTATTACAGAAAATGTTATCTGACGTAATTTTTTATCAATCATTGATTTTCACGGCTAGCATTTAAATCTTTACAAATGCATTACTTGAGCAGCGTGTTATTAAGGTTAATCGAAATCTGATACAAGTTAAATGAAAATAGGTTTACTTGAGATGCCCATGTCTGAAGAAAATGATTTTACAGCGTAATTGGTTGTTTAAGTACATGACTCTTTTTGCTCTGAATTATGAACTAGGAGATAGCTGTGTTATGTGTGGATCTATTATCGTTCACAGACCCAATGTCACAGAAGAAGAGATCACGGACCGTTTCAAGGAGCAGGGTACAGTAGCAGCATTCAAATTTTTCCCGTAAGTATAGTGTTGCATTATTCCTGAACCATGTTAAACTATTTCTAAATGTGCGTTAAAAAGCTTGAGAATTGGTGAGACTATTCAAATAGCCACATTAGTGAAATCGGAAAGCATGATATGTAGGATATACAGTATCTCAAAGATATTCATGAGTCTAAGTCTTGATGTTTGGAATTTTTTCTGATGGTCCTGCAAAGTTTGAAACATCAAAGTATGTATTATTTTTTTCAAGCCTTGTTGTGATTCCAGTTTCTTGAAATTATAACTTTATGTATATTCTTCCAACTACAGGAAAGATAGAAAAATGGCTCTCATCCAAATGAGTTCTGTTGAGGAAGCAATTGAGGCACTCATAGTAAGTATAATTATCAAGTGTGACAAAAACGTTTTAACAAAGTCAGGAATATTGATTTTCAATTTCCATACTCTATGTAAATATGAGATTTTTGTAAATAAAATCTCACTTCAGTGGGAAAATCTTTTGAAACTGATAATTATTGACAATAGTATTAATACTATTTCATTGGAATCTTTTTTTTTAGTAAAACTGATTTTCTTCGTTTATTTTTCAGAACTTGCACAATGTCCAGCTAAGTGAAAACAACCATCTGCGAGTGTCCTTCTCCAAGTCTACAATCTAAAATGCCCAGAGCTTGTGAACCAGATGTTAAATATTAAACTAACTTTTTTTTCTGATTTATACATGACATTATAAGAAATAATATTTATGTCAAGCTGTCCCTGTTTAGAGTTATCTCCCATTGGAAAGTGTATCGGTAAAAAGTGCCTTTTTGTGTATTTTCAATATTTACAGAGTCATGAGAATCCTGGTTATTTTACACAGCGTGTTCAGGGCCATCATTCTGTATGTGCAATTATTTGGACTTTTTTATGTTTAGGAACTTGAGTTTTTTTGTTTTTTTTATTAGAAATATCAATGATTTAAACATGTCTACTTGAGGTACACAGAAATAGTCTTTGCCCTCCTTTGATTAGTTAGTTAGCTCTGTAAAATGGCATACAACATTTTCTTCGGTCTGTGGGATCATTAATGAAATAAGATATACATGCCGAAAGTGACATATCATGTGGAAGGTATTTTTTGTTGGTTATATTTTGAACTGTTCACCCACACTTTACACATGATATGGGCCTTTGGGGTTTGATTTGTATATTTTGGATCTGCCATTGTAGTCAAATGAGCAAGATTGTGTTTCCTGTTTTTGAAGAATTCCTACTTATCGTCCTTATCCCTGCCTTTATATGTCAAGCTAGCGACACTAGATGGCAGCACCAGGATGACGAGACTGACCTACACAGATAACATACTGCACATGCATCGCCCATGTTGCCATGGAAACTTGATAACTGCTGCTGCAAATGGTGGGCGTGATGGGTGGATCAGTGTTTGGGATAGACATATTGTTTATTGTTAATGACTTTGATAATCAAATAAATTGGTTTATTTTTTATTTTAGAATATTTTTTATCACGATGAATGTTTCATTTGTTGCGTGTATTTACAGTTGAGTCTGGAACACCCAAGTTTAAGTCTGAACTTCAGTTCCACTTGAACAGTTTGAGGTTATTTTTGCACTTCATCACCCATTTTGTTGGTAGCCACCGGATTCCTGGCCAAGGAGTGTTAATTGTATGTTTGTTTGAAGGATAGCCTTTTGTGTTTTCTAAATATTATTGTTAGAAATCATTTGTCCCAGACATTTATATATAGTTGATATACTCCTAAGAAATCCATTATTGAAAATTGAATCATATATTTATATGTATGGTTCTCTTGTGTTGAAAGCTCCTTGGCCAAGAATTGATGGTGTGCATCATTTTTTCCCTTTTTTTTTCCTTTTTAAATTTTTTTTTTTGACACATGCAAAATTTCTGCCCAATGCTTTGCGAAAGAAAACTCTGAACAGAGACGTCAATTATTTTCCTAGCTTTTATATTGCTTGGTTCTGGTAAAGAAAAAGTTCAAAATTGGATTGTTTAGCTAGTAGATTTGATAGAGATGACGATTTCTGAGACTTACATGTAACCCTATTTTTGCATTGGGTATCATAATAATAAATACATTCAAAGGTTTAAATATATATTTTTGCATTTTTGAGAGTTGTTCTACAGTCTGGGGATTTTCATTTCACATGTTTGTAAAGAGAGAAGTGTGTTAAGCCAACATTTAATGGTGTATATGTTGGTTTAATTAATTTTTTTCAGTCAGTGAATTTTTCATTATTATTACAACAGTTTTTTTCATTCATCATGTCATTGTGTTGGGAGTAACAATCCTAAGTTTCCTAGGCACTGTTTATAGTTCAATATCAGCATACATTTTGTTAATACAAAAACCATTCCAGTGTGGATTACTTTGTTATCTTGACATCGGTAGTTTATTTGTCCCAGCTATTGG
Organism: Chlamys rubida; assembly: GCA_032359455.1. Lineage (NCBI taxonomy): Eukaryota > Metazoa > Mollusca > Bivalvia > Pectinida > Pectinidae > Chlamys > Chlamys rubida. Next base: position 5,673 of record JAUMHH010012576.1, read on the forward strand.
TCATGGCTATGCAGATGATTTTTTTATTTTTTTTTCATAAATCATAATCCGTCTATTTGTTTTGTGTGTTAAGCTTTAATATTGATCATTGTTCCGAAGATTGAAAAAAAAATCTTGTGGTAAACTCCCAGTCCAATATCAAAAAGGAAAACAGGAATAACAGAGAAATGACATTGTACAGCTGACAAAATCAAATTTGTCACAATGGTGGCTTGACACAAAAGTTGATTTATGGTTTTTAAATACAATTGATGTACATAGGAAACAAAAATGCAAGAGATCAAATGTGAATAATTTTAAATGCAAATATTCTAAACAATGCAAGATTTTTCTCCTTAACGTTTCTGACCTGTAGACAGTGACGCTGAATCAGGAAACTGTACCCATTAAAACACAACTTGATATTACATAGTCGTAAGCGATAGTACATGACAGCATCATCAGTATTGGTGTGGAGCATCATCAGTATAGGTGTTGAAACAAAAGTGCCGGCTATTTAGGGCTAATCCATATTTAATATCCGGAATAGTCCTTAATGTATTGGGGCAATAATTTAGTGGTTTAGTTCCATTATTTTCCTGTTGTTAAATGTTCCTAACTAGTATGGCGTATATGAGTAACAGTTTAAGGCAATAGGTAGGTCACATGACAGGTTCTACCCTCATGGATTTCTCATCCGAAACTTGAAATATATGTATTGTAATTTTTTTCCTTAATATTGGTAGTAGTGTTGTATAAAGTATACCTAAAGTGAAAGTATTGTATTTTGCTGATTCTGGTTGTCTTTCAGTACAGCCGGAGTGATTCGGAACATTTTCAGAAATCGTGTGATATACTTATTAGCTGTAAATTAATATTTGTATATTTTACAAGCTGGAGCTAGGGGAATATATTTCAGTAGTTACTTGTAGTTACAGTTGAAGTAACTGTCAAATGTAGATCTGTGTTGATATGTTGATGTAGTTGTGCTATTTTGTAGTAGAAGATATTTGTAACTAAAACAGTCCTGAGGGTAGAACTTGTTACTGGCCGACTCGCACACAGATCTGATGGAGAGAGATTGGACCTCGCCACGGTTTGATCTTGTAACCCTGCGTCCAGATGTCTATGTATAAACAGTTATAATGTGCCTATTATTATACAAGGGAACAACTTTGAATCGTGTTACATATAAATCCACATTTTGTAGCTTTTTTAGCCACAAAACATGTTGATGTTTTATTTATTAATTTTTTACTGCAAATCCCTGCAATTTTTAGGGGTTTATCAGTGTTATTTATAGAAGATGGTGATGATTTCGTATTGGAAAGAGAAAAGATTATGATGTCTACAGAATGTTTTTTTCACGGAAGATTTATTATTATACTATTAAAGAAGAAAGGTTTATATAAAAAAAAAGATCTTGTATTGTGCGAATGTTGAGATATTACTATTAATTTTTTGTAATAAAAAGTGAATCATGACTTGGTTGGAGAGTATTTCCTTTAGTGCTATGTGTAAGGGTTTTCATGCATGGAAGGGGATGTCTGATATTTCCCTTTGAATTTTGACAATTATCCAGGCTTTTTATGGTCAACTGTTAATTTTTTCAAGTTCATTAGCTCATGAATTCTTATGGCCAATGCTTACACAATGAGCCTTCTAATTAAACTTAGCAAAAGGTTCTTTATTTTTTCATCAAATTCATCAGCTGATGAAAACATTTAGACACGCAAACATTCCTCAAGGCACAGTAAAGCCTTTTGGACTTTATTTTAATATAATTATCAAAATATTAATGAAAATACATTTTGTCATTTTACACCGTGGCCTTATAGCCTATTTCTTATGGTTGCCCTCGTATATTACAGTAAAATTAACTATGTTTGGTTACCGCAAACCACCTGCTTATTTCTCTGCTGTTTCTGTACTTAAAGACGTTGCATATCTATACTGTTTCTGATTTTGTACTGACAATTTCTACTGCTGTACCTCCTCGTCCATCAATCATCTACCACCCTATACATACATGCCTGTGCTAGGATCAACTTGATTTTGTTTTCTTTTCTGTACCACTGTTTTTCATCCTGTAGTGTGTCGTACATTAATGGTAGTCTATGTATAGCTCGGTACCACAATATGGACTGTGATTCCACAGAGCTCAGTACCACAATGTGGACTGCGACTCCACCGAGCTCGGTGCCACGCCATGGACTGCGACTCCGCTGAGCTTAGCACTACACCGTGGACGGAGACTCCATGGTTTTAACACTTGACTCAGTTTCACTGGGCAATATTTACTTACTATATACTTACTACACTGTACTCTATGTAACTGGACTGTGTTGTAGCTGTTTTCATTAATTTCAGTTTTTCTTCTTAAGAACTGGGCGTTCATATATCTGGTGTCTGGTACTGTAGATAGTGTTGTTAATCAGTGATCGTAGGTGTCCCTGGTTTTACATCCCTATTCTCTTCATCAGTAAAAGTCAAGTGTTATACGGTTATTGACTTTTTATGAGGTGAATAGGGGTTTTGGAACCTTAAGCACATTTTTGACTTAAAATCAGAGTTGTAAATATTTTTGTTATTCAAAAACTGATTTTTTGCAAAATTTATTAAAATCCACACTCTTTGTTGACTACATGTTAAACTGACCTGCTGCAGGGTCTGATCAAGAAGAAATTTGAACAGAAAGTGGATGCTCAAAATATAATTGAACTTTCTGCAAGAGATGTGGCTAGCATTTCCCTTGATATTAGCGTACAGTGTATTTTCTTTGAGAGATTTTTGTGTAGGATTTCCTTGAGAGATTTTTGTGTAGGATATATGGGCGCCCACCTATTTTCCTGGAACTAGAATTACAAGTATTTTCAACCTCTATATCTGTATAGCTATCTGTTGGTTGTGTAACGTTGTACATACTCTTTGTGCATTAAATTTCTAGATGTGGGACTCTTTGACTTCTCTCTTCTCTGTACCTTACTCATCATAGCTTGTATAACTCATCACACCCTCATATCTAATCACCGCTGTGACCTTACAGTAACCGGCCATCCTCCAACCGGCTTTACACATAGCTCGAAACCAATGGACAGGGGTGTTGCATGCAATATATATATGAATGCTTTGGTGGTGATCCAAAGTCAGAAAAACTTGTCATCCTTTTTAGTGTACAGTGGAGCCTGTTTTATCAGGACACTTTGGTCTCATGAAATAAAAAAACAGTTCCAATTATGAATTTATAAAACATGAATTAATGAGTGTGATTGTGTCACAAAACATGTTCACTACGTCACTGTTGTCCATGTAAAGGAGATTCCACTGTACACAAGAAACCAATTTTAACATCTTCAGCAAAATCTATAATCTGATTTTATCACCAATTTGTACCTGTTATCACAGATGAAAGTTCTAAATATATCTGAATTCTTTTTCTAATGCTGTGAAAATCAGAGGTCACAGTAAAATCTTATTTTGTCTGGCAATCTACATACCTGATCTTGTGATACTTGTGTCTATTTCTACTGACCTTTGACCTTACCCAGGGATCATCAGTCAAACTTCCATTCATTTCAAATTTCAATTACATTTATATAAATGTTTCTCAAGAAAATCATTAAAAAAAAAAAGTGAAAAAAGGCCATATATGTGTACATGTTAAATCACATCTGGTACGAATCTAAATTAGTGGATAATATTTAAATAGAACCCAACTGAAGTCCAGATTTTCTCCTGACCTGGGGTCTAGCATACATTTTGTCCTCATTTAAAGGGTGTACGCAAGCCTACACTATAGCTGTATCTTATGTTAGAGTTATCTCCCTTAAAACTCTCAATTGGTATTTTATCAATCTCTACCCAGAGTTGTCGTTCCTTTTCAAGGGAGTGCAAGGACCGTAACTCTGCGTGGAGATTGGTATTTTATATTGATTCATTCTCAAAGATACATTTCAAGTTTCTTACTATGAAACTCTGTGGAAGGGAGATACATTAACATCAAGGTGAATGTAGCTTACATCCTTAAGGAAATTCCGTTCCTTGTTGCCTCTGCACTTATCCAGCAAACTTAATTCAAATTCTATGTATTGTTTTTCTTCTGTTCAGGAAATCAAAATTTTGTTAACACTTCCCCTTGGTATTACTAAAGTACTCTTTCAAGATGTGAAGATTTAATTATCTTCAATTTAAGAAAGAAAATCGTTTTAAAAAAGATTAATTTACGTGACCTTTGACTAAACTCGTTTTAAAAAAGTGACCTTTGGCTAACTAGATTTTGTAAACATTAAATTAGATAATGGTCTATTAAACTACCGGGAATGGGGGGGGGGGTCCAGCTACTTTGGATTTATAGACAATTTCTTCCTCGAAAGTGCTTTCATTTACAAATCATGAACACGTAGGTAAGTAAGCGAAGGTCATAACTACCTGGGTAAAACAGCAACACTTTCATTCTGATATCGTGAATATGGTTATAAAAACCAGAGGTAGTATGCTGGAACTAGCTAACGGCTGTAACTGAACGGGAGAGGAGGACTATGAGGATGCGACTTTGCGGTTACACGTGTATATATCGGTACAAGTGTTAGACACGTGTCGCACATGTTCTGCTTCACACGTTACAATTAGTACTGAGTATGTGTACATCTGTAAGTGGCGTGCATAACTCTGCTACTGTACACAGTTACCGGCGGCTCTTGTCACCCGGCATCAGTTCCTACACCACCCTACTCATTCCATTGCTTCCATCTGGACACCAACACTCGGCTGTCACGTTACAGTACTCGAGACCTCCACTAACAGCAATCATATACACGTATATAATTACGTCTCTGTTGACGCGTAAAGACGGGAATCTTGGCAAAACTGATGCCGACATAGTCATATAAAACATCAATTTTGTCCTCTTGGTTTAATGTTTTATTATTTTTAATCCTGTATGTAAAAGAGAATTTTTAATTTAATCATAATTTCTGCGGAATATTTTTTCCTAACAGGACAGAATTGAAATAATATAACTACACTAAGACTGTTTAGGCTAAAGAGTGTCGAAAAGGTCAAGTTTTGCATTGGGACGACAACTCTGGGTATAGATTGCGAGTGCATAACCGGAAACCTGATTGCCATTGAGTCGGTGTCCGTCAGATTCAGATTGTTTTATTCCTGGTGTAAGACACATCGGAGAGTAGACAGTATATTACAAATTTACAATGATACATGTATACAATAATAGTAAAATGCAATATGATGCATATTGTACAATGGCATACGTGATAACTCATTAATCGTGCAGTACTACAAAATGACATCATAAGAGACAGCATTTTACACTGAAATACACCAACATCGTAAGGTTCCGATACAGTGAAATCATAACAATAGTA
>JAUMHH010012587.1:0-11034 GCA_032359455.1 Chlamys rubida
AAGGGCTTAATATAAGTTGAAAAACTTGTGCCCAACTCCCATTGTATATAAATTACAATAAAATATGTTTAAAACAATAAAAAAATATCCATAAGCAAATGCGTTCATAGGACTGTAAACGCAATTGGGTCAGCGTCATTTTTAAGTTTCTCGATTAACGTTAGACCACTGTTAGAAGCAAACATTTTGGTGACGTTAGGTTGTTCAAGGAATCTTGTTTGCACTGACGACACAAATAATATAAAGGAATATCTTTGTTAAGGTCAATAATAACTAAGATTTGGAATGTAAATATAACGATAGAGCTGTCATACAAGAAATTGAAAAGTTAAAATCGGGGTAAAATTGAAGTGTTTTCAAATTAAAAATTGAGTAAAATTATCTAACCATTTATTATAATGACACTTGTCATACTACGAATTCTAAAACACAAATCTGACGGGATTAGACTCTATAAACAATACTGTCGATATGTAGAAGTCACTGGAGTCACTAACAAAGCTAGCGTTTTCCTTTACAGCACAACCCAAAACATATTCTGACGGGCAAAGGATCTTTAATGAAATTACCAACTATTTAAGAGGGCACAAGCCTCCTTAAGTGAAGACAATAGAGTGTATACACCATGACACGTAAAAGCCGCAACATATTTTGAAGGCACTGTGATAATTAATTATGCATCCGCATATTCAGTCGACGCACAAGTCGTTACGTAATGTTCAAATGTATTAACACGACTCTAAACGTCAAAACACATTCAGACGGCAACAGGATCCTTAAACAATGCCAAACCAGATTACGACGGTACTAGACACCTTAATATTACCCAAACCATATGCTTGCCTCCCCACTATGTAATGTAAAACATATTCTCCCACTCTTAACCGTTATCGATCGCCGACGAAACCAGGATGTGTCATATTTCTGAGTTCTCTGCTAACACTTCTTGCAGAAATTGAATAACAAATATTTGTATTTTCGCTCTGGTAGATAAGTAGGGTAAAATGTCACCAATTGGAATCAAATTTCAAGAAGCAAAATAGCTCGAAAACGTTTTAAACTCAAGGAAAATCACCCCCATGTGCAAAAAAAGAGAAAACGAAAATTCGAATCAATAATTCCGGAAACAGCATTGTCTCCTATGGGTCGTTTGATGGCGCTGTGATCGTTTCAGTCGCAGGTTCTATTCCCATAAGGGGGAGATAATTTGATTAGGTAAAAGTCGCTAGCATAATGCGTGGTAGGCAGGAGGCCGATTGGTGAATGTCGAACTTTAATGGACCTTCTGGACAAGTACCGCGCGCGACCTCGGTTCATAGAAAAGTAAAAACGGGGGACTGGGAGGGTGCTGTAAGAAGGGGGATGTTTTAGATGAGGTTAAAGTGGAAAGCAGAAAAAAATGTGAAAATATATTATAACGGGCTTAAACAGAATTTGATATTGATCATTTCTTTGGAATTTTGAACCGACTGGAACATAAGGAGGTTTGTGGGGGAGGTTTTCACAAGTAAAGAAACAGGGAGATAGGTTGGCAAGAAATTTGTTTGTAAAGCAGGGAAAACACGTATTTTTATACATGTTTAACGATAGAAGCATGCATACATATTGCTTCCAAAGAGGGGACACCTGATCTTTGCTGCTCTTCTTTGTTCGAGATAAGGGAAAAAGAAGGTGCCGATTCAAGGGGAATGTTCGCATAATTAGTCGAGCAGAGGATTACGATATCGGTCCTGTTTCTCAAGGACTGCATTCAATCTAGGGTATTGCATTAGCAGGGGCTTCTTTGTCATTGAGTACCATGTCTGACAGGGACTACATTGTTTTGGGAGCGACTACGTTGTTATCTCAGGGGCTATAGATTCTCAGGGACTACATTGTTTTTGGGAGCGACTACGTTGTTATCTCAGGGGCTATAGATTCTCAGTGACTACATTGTTTGCCGGGGACTACCGTATTTACCACGTACACACTATTTTCTTGTGGACTACATTTCTCACCGATTGCCTTGACAGAGTGAGACACCCTTCGCATCAAATTTGAGGAAACGAGAATGTTTCTGACACAATCAAATACAAGTCAATACAACCGGGGAGAGTTAAATGTTTCGGGTAGTATATAGTCGAAGGGAGATGGACGAAAGGGTTCGAAAACACATGGCAGTTTCTAGCAACGTTCAACGATCGTTCGATTGAGCATTGAGGGTATGTAGAAGCGTGTGTGTGTATGATAGGAAATTAATCACTCACGTCCGAGAAGGAAGCTGAGATACACATAACGTACATTATATTTTATGAATTGAAATTCAAAACAACGGGAAAATTCAGGAGAAATGTCTCAATTTGTAAGATACATCGGAATACGACTGAAAAGAATATGGTTGAAATAGAAACTCGTCTGGCTCAGTCTGTAACAAGCGATCTGTATCGAAATTCATCCACGATCTACTACGCATGCTCGAAACATGCGAGAAAACCCCCCAGAATATTCCAGACTTGAATTAATAAGCTATGGTATCTCTATGTCACAGCGCCAAGTACAAAGTTGGTACCGAGATAGAAATATAGAGTCTAGCGGGTGAAAGGTTAATGCATATTCATGAATCAATAATGGCGGGAAAGTGAAGCATGCTTAATTTTGATTGGCAGTTCCTTCGACTCCATGTCAGTTCTTGCCGTCGGGATGGACAAGGGAAAACCACTAAATTACGTCGAATATATTATTCATTACTTTTATTATTTTACATCCAGGATTTTTTTATTAGATGCATGGAAACCCGATTTTTTTACTTTAAATTCTTTATAATCGTTAAATTGAAAACAAACTCGACATAGTTTTTTAGGTCTGAGATACATATCCGGAGAAAATCGACGAGAAAAAATCCTGAAACGCAAACGATGGAATTTCCCCCTTGGCCCCAATCTCGTAGTGCCAAACTCCTATCTTCACGATTAAGATTGCAATAGGCATTCCGGAAAGTGTCCGGGTATTGGAGAGGCATTTAGTATATCCATTCCCTTTTTAATTATGGCTGTCAATACATAGCTTTTATGTCACGTTAAAATAACGTGTCTCAAAAAAAGGCTGTCACGTGATCGGGAAGTGGAAATGCGCGTGTTTCACTAGACTGTTAATGAATATCGTTATCACGTAAATAGTCTCGCTAGTTGAGAGTCTCGCGAGAATCTAATTGCTGTAAAACATGTAAAAGCAAACAGACAGTGTTTTCACCACAACATGGGATCCTATAGATTCCCTGCTGACTTCGGTAATGTTACCAATATCACACTAGCGATGTTACTTCCCTCCCCTTTCTCAACCTTTAAAAACTCGGAGAAATCACTGAATATTGTTGGATTTCGTATTTCGACTGATATAAATCTCTGCTATACGACACTGAACGAAACACTGCGAATGGCAAGTTTTATTTTAAGAACAATTTAATGGCAAAAAAAGGAAACGCTAAAGAATAAAACATTGTATGATATGGTCGTAGATTATAATCTGTTATTTAAATTTTGTCATTGGTATCATTTTATCCGTCGTTTCAATCAATCAAACTCTTGACTCCTATCTGGGTTCCAATGAAATTCTTTGTGACTCAGATTTTAGGTAGCACAACACCAATTTATTGTTGTTCTGTGAACATTAAAAGTTACAGATCAACAGCTGCTCTTTGTGAGTGCTCATATTATTTTAATTAAAAAAGATTTTTCAAATCACAATCTTTTATAAGGAATTTAATTTAAATATCAAATAAATGAATTGAAGAGATTTGTATTTTCTTCTTTCATTACCAAATTTCGACTTTAATTTCGTGTACCGTCACGTTATGACATCGGTTCTACCATATGACGCCACAAAACTAAATATATCAGCTAGGTAATGTGACATTGATGTTTACACCGCGATATATGTCTATGAAATCTCATCATATACTTTCATATACGGCATATCTGTCGGCACATTTTTGTAATCAAATGCAAAATATGACAGCTAGCTTATTATAGGAACACGTGTTTCAGTACTCTTAGGTTACAACGCCATTTTTCTTCCATTTCCAAATTCAATAAGTTCGTCAGATACAACGTATAGTGATCAGGAAGACTGGCAGTATCATCGCGCGTGGATCGATCAATATGGCGAGGTCCTATCAATGGTGGGGGTCTCCAGGGGGAACTCAATACAGTGCAGACGTAAAATAAACGTGAGAAAAGTTTGATTATTATATCTTTGATCCAAATTTACCGATTCAAATAATTTTAAATGATCAAACGTATAAACTGAGATAGCAATGAACATATTTGATTGTGTGCATCCTTCAATTTGAGGTTCTACTTTTTTCTTAAAGGGTGCCTATATATTTTTTATGAATTTGAAACACCTATTTTGATAATGTATTTGTGTACTACAAATAGCTATAAGTACATCTACTATCAATGCAGCTAATTATAATTCAACACGCTCATTTATTAAAATACCGTGTTTTGTAATGACAGATGAAATTTTTCGTTTCTGAAAAAATACCCTTTGTTGGCCTCAGTAAAGCAATATCGCCAGACCCCCCGGCGAGTGTCGAATATCGTCACTAACATGACAATAGCGGAAAACAATAAGATTTTGATTAAAGTTACCAGGACGTAAGGGATATATCGATGCAAATAAGTTGGAAAGTGCGGCTAGGCACCACTGTCCGTGACAGCTGTATGTCTGCAAATCTGGGTCACAAACACCGTCCGGAATATCCAAGTCCGCTACCCACACCTCTTTTAGATTGAACATTAGACTTCCGGTTAAAATACGTTTGTCTTCGACGTGGGATTTTAGCTGCCAAAAAGTTACGCTTTCATTTACAACATCGTTACCTAGACGTTTTATGATAATGAAAATAAGAACCTCCAGGTTTGAATTTTGCACATGACGTATATTTGTTTGTTATATATTCTCGTCAGATCCCCACCCATCGTCCTCCCTCGCCGCAGTCGACTGATCGAACACTTAGTAACAATTACTACGGGTATAAAAGTGCACTGGACCTCGTTCAGTCCATATGTGTTAAAACTACGGGAAACTATATCTTTGCGATAGCATACCTTCAGTAAAATGTATAACTCCTACGCAATAAAATGTTATACCATTTTGATAATAGGAAATACCAAAAACCCAAGGTCCGTTGAACGGCCACAACAGTTGGTTCGGACTTGTGAACCAATTGTTGTCGCCCCCTCTCTAAACCCGGTAGTAGAAGGGAATGATAAGTCCGAATATTATCCCATAAACTGTCATTTAAACAAAAATACATATAATTTTACATCTCAGGTTCGTAGAAAACCGTTTTTGATATAATTAAGTTTCATTACAGAACAGCAGTAGAAAGACAACTTTTTTTTATCAGAGACCATCATTTGTTTTATCTCATTACAAAGCAGTTTATGTATCAATATGTTCTATTTAATGGCCATTCCAACATATTTTACTAACATTAAACAGTCAAAGGGATTGGGCACAAGTTCTTACAACTTACTAGCTAGGCCCTCTCCCTACACTACAATATACAACACGTACAGATATCACGTGATGACAGAAAGATTAACATATATAATGAACTTGATACTTTAAATGTAAAATAGAAATCGACAAGCAGTGAGGGAAGATATTGAAAGGGGGACCTGCAGAAAGATGTGCTGGTTAATCCAGATTTGACTGTAATTACAAACCGAATCGTGTCTACCAATAGAAAAACTACTTTCAAACATATACAATATGTATTGTAGAAATATAATGCATCCTTTGAAGAATAATTAAATAAGCGAATGAGAAGACAAAGTTGCTAGCGTTTTCGCCAATTTATAGACCCCTTCATATATCGATGACCGTAATAATCATGGCTGATTATGATGAAGGGAGGTCCAAAACATAAACTGTTTTAATTGAACATTTTTACTCATAGAAAGATTGCCTCTAAGGCAGGATTAATTAAATTCCACGATTTCCCCGTCGTGTACCCCAACTTCCCCTACAATGAACATTCCATCACCCGACGCATTCAACCGTGACCTTTAATACTTGTACATATAAGTATGTCTGTATCCGAATATACGTACATAATTTCTGTTTCAGCGTACGTGCACTTTATATTTCCGGAAGAGCAACATTCTCACTTCCTGTATTCAGAGAGGACTTCCGGTGGGTGACATTGGCGACCGGACGCTGTGGTATTACTGATATGGGCACTGCAATACGTCTTTGTGGAGTTTGAGTATATTAACATAAGTACATGTATTGCACGTGACTTGGTCACGAGGTCAAGAGGTAGACTTAAGTGTTTCCAACGAGTGCGTGGCACAAAACACTCTCCAATAGTTAAGCATGTATGCTATTACGTGTTTTTGTGATTATAACATGCGCGTGCATCCTCTAGGGATGTTACATTGTGTCTCTGTGTGTAACTGTTTGCTGCCCGAATAAATATGTATCCTTCCGCCTACCTTATTATAAAAATGAACATGAGAAGTATTCCAAATGATCTCTTTCATTGCCACGAAAATCGAGTAATGTTCACATCTGCCCACTGTTTCTGCTTATCCAGCTAAGAAGTTCAATGACTCTATTCTGACAATAGCACGTAGTATTAGGAGCTGTTTCCTTGCTACCCGAATCCAGAAATTTCAATATATAAACTTGATATAATTATTTTACGCCAACTATAAAACAAGTTATTTCAGCTGATATTAATCACTGTTCTTGGCCCGGATGTTAACGCTCTTAAAGGGGTAGGAAACCGGAGTACCAGGAGAAAACCCGCGTGTCCGGGCAGGTGACCCCATACCTTTATATGTCTGATCGGGGAATCGAACCCTGGCAACCTTAGTAAAAGGTGAGTGTGTTGTCCAATGCGCCACCCGACAACCCAATTAAGAGATTTAAACATGTAGTCCGGCAAAGTTGGACCTTATATGGACTAGCCCTGAACCACGTAGGCTGAATACAAACCACTAACATACCGAGGTTACCGCAGCCCTATACTACATGTAAGTTTCCCGAATATCTCCTTAGTTAGCTTAAGTAGCCCTTTAACCTACCACCTGACCAAACAGTACTACACATGTACACTCCTCGTGTTCCTCGAGCACCAACCTTATCCAGGAACCCGCTGACAGTACGACCAATGGTCAGAACAGGTGTCACATCTAAATCGAAACTTTAAAAACTTCATTCATCAATTAAAAATATCAATGTAATATTTCAGTCAATAAAAAGAACAAAATCACGGTTTTCGTTTTTGATAATCGGGATAGAATTAAAATCTCGTACATTTTCATAATTCAACAAAACGACAAAATCTAAATAAAAAAACAAATAAAAATTAAGCTAGGATGTTCCGGAACCTGAAGATGGGCGCTGTGGAACCCTGGGAAAAAACATATATACAAAGTTTCGAAAATACACTGTATATAGACGCTGTTAGAGGAAAAAACGATATATTTTAAGTTGTGATTCGGTAACATTTGTCAACCCTGCACGTTGAGAAATGTTTTTTGTGCATTAGAGAAAGCCATTTGTATTTATTTCTCTTGTCGCGCACTGTGTTCGTGGTGCCAGACGGACAGCAAATCTCCTAAATCATCCAATCAACTTCGAGGTGCTCCCTGCTGGTTGAAACAAGGCGGTCATTAGCACGTGTCGACAGATAACTAGAATTTATTGTAGTATTCTGACTCCGATGACGGTGACACATTTACAAATATCCGGAATATATTCGCGTTCAAAATATCGACTCACCTTTCTTGGTACTGTTATCTCTCACTAAGTATTTTTTAAACTTTTTTGTTTTGTTATTTTTTTTCTCTGAAGAAACGGGACGAAGAGAATTAAGACAGAATGTTCCTACACTTTCAAACTCTCCCGATTTAGACTAACACTCTAAACCTTCATTTAGAATCCAGAATTAAACAATTACAGACTCCTGGAGAACCCATTCTCGAAGATCAAATGTTCGCGTAGATTTCTCAGTACGTACGACTAAATATACACCCTTTGAAATATCACGTGCCATGCTGTGTCACGTGGTTTGTATGATAGCGATCGGAGTGCCCCCTACTGGATGTAACGTCTCGGTGACCTTTGCTTGTACTTCAATATCAATTTGTTATGTCCAGTGATCTGCAAGAATTCCACTGAGTGATTGAGGCAAAGGTCACTAAAACAATAACCTGCTGTCAGTAATGTGTTCATCCTAAAACAGCAACGAAATGGACTTTCAAAAACGTACTAAAACTTTTCTTTTGCAATTCGATTTACCATGTGTTTAACGGGTTGGTGCAGTGAGAAACCTGGTATTCACGGACTCTTGTCTAGTGTATGTCGATGGTAACATCCCTCATTGTTTATGTAGCTTTGTGTTTTTCGGTTTTTATTTCAATTAAACTGCGTAATAAGAACACGTTTGGAGTGTAATGTTATATTCCAAGTGGTTGTCTTTTACACTTTCATCAGAGAAGATGTGTAATAAAAGTGTAACAAGTATTCGTGTAATAAAAGTGTAACAAGTGTAAACCAGAAACTATCTATCAGATAATAGCCTTCTTTGGTCCCACATATACTGAATTGTATGCCATAGTTTTTTTTCTACATTCCGCTCGGCTTCACGTATTGCAGAGTTATCTTCTCTTGTGAACAGGTATTGATTGTTACGTCATTGTTTTGTGTGAGAAACTTACGTCGTTTTCTCAAAAATTGATGACGTTACTCTCACAAACAAATGACGTAACAATCAATACCTGCTCACAAGAGCAGATAACTCTGCAATACGAAAAGACGGAATACACAGATCAATTTAGACCGAACCCTTGCGGAGAGAAATAAAACTAAGGTAGATAATCCAGTCCAGGTTCCATTGTAAAGTAGAACCTCTATACAATGGGACTGTGTGAGACAATTACTTGTGTGGGGGGTCTATTTTGACAGTTTCCATCCAAGTGTTATTTTTTCCTTCCCTTTTTCGTTGAAAGTAGAATATTCTTCCTTTAAAAAAAAACCCACACACACACAAATATATATACATGTAGATCCTATTTTGTAATAGTTCGTTTCAAACATGAACAGTTTCTCAATATAATTCAAATATCAACGGAACTTTGTCGCGGATAGGAAGAGCATTCGCGTAAATAATATTCTCAAAATTCAAGTAATCTACAGTAAGAATCATGCTATGGTGGATAACTCCCTCGTGTCTGACCTTTGTGACCCTTTAATCGACCGGCAGTATTAACGACGGACGACCAAGTAGCCGAAATAACTCCCTATTAGAGGATAATTCTATTTAAAGGTCATCGGCCATCATTGGCCTTCCTCGATTCATCATTTTCCCACATATTCAGACTTCATCATAATAAAATCGTCATAAGAATTTTGTAGAATACCATTGCTTGCCTGTCGATACTAGCAGCTTTACAGAAACAATAGACGAAGATTACCCCGTACCTATATATCTTATTTACAGATAAGCTAAGCTTTGTTGCGTAATACATGACAAATTTATCTCCGAGAAATGTCGTTGACAAATTAGACAAAAGACAAACTGCCATAAATAGATAGAATTGAATGTTTTCAAGAATGGCTCGTCAAGCTTAAGATTGAAGTGGATGCACATGCTAGCTTTGTAAATCCGCCATCTTAATTGAGAGCTAGGGCATACTAAAGTCCTCAGGAGGCGACGGGAGGGAAAGTCGCCGTCGCTAATTGAGAAATAATCCAATCTTATGATTTAATGGCTCCTTGGTGTATTGATACCGCGTGCACGACACGTGATCAGTAATTTTGTTTCTACAAGCTTCAAATTGAAGTAGACAGTTTATATGGAAGTAACCGCTACCTACAAGCTTTAAGGTGACGCAGACATCGTATAAGACATGAACTTTATTTTGAATTATTAGCCCCTCCCTCACAAAAGCCCCCCACCCCTACACACACATTTACCTCCACCAACCCCCACCCCGACTATCTATCCAGAACAAATGACATACAGATTGGAAAGTAGGATGAGGGTTCGATAGTGAGAGAGGACTGCAATCGTCAGAGCTTTTTGGAGGGGTCCCCGTCCATGTTGTAGTTATTTAAAGACACCCATTTAGAAAATAAACAAATACATATTTATAAATAGATAAATAGATGAAAATAACATAAATAACTTTTGGATGAAATCCGAGGAACACGTCTCTGACACTTGCTTCAAATGCATGGTCAAACTCTCAGAAAGTTATCAGTTTTATTTATCAAAACCCAACCAGGAACATAACGGGTTGCTATAGACAACGCCATTTTGTATACTTTAAAAAATCATGTTAGTGTTCAGGATATAACACTCTACTGTATACGTACTGGACTACTGGCGTTAGGGTTTATAGAGAGGACAACATGAATTACTACTTACGTAATTATCGGGCATTATATATCACGTGATTAACAGGTTATAGAAATTCGCACGTTGGTTAACGCAGGAGAGATATAAAGCGATTGCGTGTGTTAAGTGTTTCATGTTGTTTATCTATTGTCTCCGCCTATCTATTGTCTCCACCTATTTGCTACCACTTTATACTCTTTGTTGGGATGATTTGGTTTTAATTTATTTAACTTGGACCGCCATGATGATCCTCCCCCCTCCCCCCCTCCCCCTCCCCCTTTCCACACTTTACTGTGGGCTATTGACTTATATGCTACATTGTACCTGACGTATCATATTGTCATTCTTTACATTAGTTCTATGATATTTGGGATGCATTTCATTGATCATTTAGGAGGGAGTGGAAGGGTGGCACTGGAAATCCTAATAAAGTATTTGAAAAAAACGAGAGATGATTTTCTCTCTATTTGATATAGTGATGAACACATTTCCTGCCAAAACGATATTTATAGATCAGATAAATGCTGATTCGATAAAAAAAGTTCAAAGGTCACCGAGGTCTTATTCCGTCTTTGCGTATTGCAGAGTTATCTTCTCTTGTGAGCAGGTATTGATTGTTACGTCATTGGTTTGTG
>JAUMHH010012598.1:0-11034 GCA_032359455.1 Chlamys rubida
TGCCGATTAGCACGTGTTCAATTGTGACGTCATTAAAATGCGTCATCGGTAATTGTGACGTCATCAAAAGTGAATGATGATATGCATACCCAACATGTGTTTTTGTTTACAACTATCATGGCAGACTACTGTCGGTGGAATTGTGACTGAAAAAATGGAATGGGAGAAAAATAATCATCCCCTACCTTGAGGATGTGACAGAGAAATCTCCAACCCTCAGTGTGATTTTTGTTGTTGTCTAAAAATCACCCCTCAGGTAGACGATTTCTCTGTCACACCCTCAAGGTAGGGGAAGATTCTGTTAATCATCTATTTTGTGCGACCTCAGTTCTACAATAATTTGCAAAGCAAATGACCATCACTTTAATGATCTCATAAATATTAACTCAGAAAATGTAAACAAGGACAATAATCAGTAAAGGCTACTTATGTTACAATAAAATGCTTTAAAATAAATTATTAAGTACAAAACATGAAAAAAAAAATACTCAGGAGTACTTCTATTACTTACAGTAAATATTGTTAACTCTGATTTACCAGTTTTTTTAAGTATAATTAATTTTATCTACTTTTGTATGATAATTACTATTATAATTAGGTTATATGTGATCACCTCAAAATAACACAAGAGAAACGCTTTTTAAATGTTGATTTCTGATTGGTTGAATAATGATGATATACCGGGATAATAATTAATTCATACAATTGTTGGTGTTTTTTCTTTAATGAACACAGGTAAATAATGAAAGAAGTGTCATTTCAGTCATTTCCATTCAAAATAACAACCTTACAATATTTCATTCTCAAGTTGGCTTTCTACTTATTTACCCACACACTGAAAAGATACACCGGTTCCTTTGAACACCTAGGGTTTGTTATATAGTACATATACAGTGTTTCTTTGAAAACCCAGATACAATAAAAACAGATTTTATAGTTGGTTTCTTTCACATGATGATGTATTCTACTATGTATCTTTACAATCATATCATTATCAGCAGATTAACTTTTTTTTCAAAAGAAGCGACTTGATTTGTATCAATTGTTGGTTGAATTGTAAATTGTTGACAGCATAAATATCTGTTTCATATTAATCTACAGAAAAAAAATGAAAACAAAATATTATAGAAATATTTTAAATAAATTATGTTTATGTTCATATAATTATGCATACTAAGTGTCTATGATAATATTCCTATTGAACTAAACTGAACACATTTAGACTTTTAATCAGAAGTGCACAAATCCGCTAGCCCAGAGCTACATTCAATAGTAGTTCCAT
Source organism: Chlamys rubida (assembly GCA_032359455.1). NCBI lineage: Eukaryota > Metazoa > Mollusca > Bivalvia > Pectinida > Pectinidae > Chlamys > Chlamys rubida. Next base: position 1,283 of record JAUMHH010012598.1, read on the forward strand.
TAGGAATCTATCCACGGTAGATCACCTGAACATTAGGAATCTATCCACGGTAGATCACCTGAACATTTGGAAGATTTGGATACGGACGTTGGATCTTTTTTGCCGAGTATGAAAATATGGTTCAGGTACGTAGAATGTATCAAGTATGAAATGGTACCTTATGGTTAGTTCCTTGTTACAAGTGTTTCTATGTGACGTTTCGATGACTAATACGGTATGTACACTGTCACCTTCATCAGACAAATGACCAGTGAAGCGTTTGCACACAAAGGTGTAAAATATGTAAGAGTTGTCGATTTTGCTACGCTGTACATACCATACTAGTCATCGAAACGTCACATAGAAACACTTATTGGTTGTTTAACAAGAAACTAATCATAATCCATACTTACCAACCTGAGGAAAATGTTTAGAAATAAAATGGTGCATCCCTGATTACTAATAAAAGCATCTTTATTAGAGCAGGTCTAATGTAAGCAACAAACAAACGTCGGGAATTTTCACTGATCCCACAAAAACTGTTTCTAAAATTGGACAGGAGTTTGATGTTGAAAGAATACACTCTATCAGCATTTTTGAAATTTGATCTTACAAAAATTAAAGATATCACAGAAAATAAATTGTAAATTAAAAGTAAGCATAAATTTATTCCCCAATGTTTCAGTCTACCCAGCTGCAAAAATAATGAACCAGCACATGCGGGGAAGGAAACAAGTAAACAACTGGTGTTTCATTTTCATTTTCAATGTCACTAAATCTGAGATTTAAAAGAACAAAAAAAATACACAAACATTGGCATCTCAATTTCATCTTCAATATCTCTAAATCCAAGATTTTTATATTCAATGTCAGCAAGCGTGAGATTTGTTTTAGAAAAATTGGCATCTCATTTTCATCTTTAAATGTCACTGTATCTTAATTTGACAAAAAAAAAAAAAAAAAAAAAATGTTAATAATATTAATTACACTCGTTTATCGCCGAAATTTCATAATGAACTATTCCAACCTATGAATTGGAAGAGTTCAAATGTGTCTTCGCGAGTACTTAAATACTTGAACAAATACTAGGTAAATAATACTTATAAGACAACAAAAAACTTAGGATATGATATATTAACATTGTGCATATACTGACGAAGTTCGGGAACAAAAACGAAAAACTTCAACATAACAAAATAATAACAGCATCATAACTCGAACAGTTCGTCATCAGCTCGCTCCTGTTTCTCTCGTGATGTCTGAACTTGTCGGGTTTTGTTTCGCGACTTTATCAAAAGTACCGGTGAGGATTCACAATCCACACTATTTGCTTTCCGTTTTTCCACTTCAGAGTTATGTCCCCCTGTTTCAAGCTGTCGAACTGTAACCGTTGAACCCGAATGTCGTCTAGCACCATTTTTAGTTTTCCTCGGAAGAAACGTCAGCGGGTTGTCCGACTCTCCTTTGTTTAAAGACCTGTAAAATATAATGACAATCTTCAAAAGAGATTTGAACTAATGTATGATTTTATTACGTAATATTAAAGTTTCAATCGGCATAAGAGAATTTTAACAAATTTCAACAACAGTCATGTTTTCAGTTCTGGAATGTTGTTATAATAATGAAATGATTCTGAATTCTGATTTAAACAATCAAACATTTTTCTTGAATATACTCATATTTAATTTAAATACATATGTACCTGAATTTTTCCGGGCATTGAAAAGATTTTGTCATACTTTTTAATTCATCTATCTATATTAACATGCTAGTTGATTCAATTTAATATAGTGAGTTTCACACTGGAATCGCAGCCACAAAACTATAAAAAATATATGTTTGAACAAATATAAATGTAACAAAAACAAACTCATGCTGACAACACTAGTATGAACACAAAAAGTGCACTATATTTAAGGCTACCAGGTATACTTAATAACTCATTCACCCCTGAAGACACTTTTGAACTCTTCCAATTCAAAGGTTGAAATAGTTCATTGCGAAATTTCAGGGGTGAATGAGTTAAGGAATATCATAAAATCAATTGTGTGTTCCGCTCCTTCAATATATACAGAACTATAAGCAGTGAGAGCTGCAGATTTATCTATGATTAAAACAGAGGAACCAGAGGAAATGGAAGCTTCACATTAGGCCAAGCCAGGACAGAGACTGAATAGCTATGACACCAAACTGCAGTTTAATATTCTATTTATAGCATGATATAACGACAATGTCCTGTTTTAGGTAAATATATATTTATTGTATGATCTCCTTATGTCCTATATAAGATACACATAACATATTTTGTCACCAAAAAAGTAAAACAAAATGCCTTTATTGCTCAAATGGTTTTTTTTCTTTTAACATATTTTAATTTGATTCTGTGACCTGGACAGTAAGTCAAGGTCATTTATTTGAAAAAACTTGACAGCCCTTAATTCACCCTAGTAAGTTACAGAAAAATATCCCAGTCTAGGCCTTATAATTCTATAGAAGCTGTTATTAGTTTTTGACACATTTGTTCCCTGCAACTTTGAAAATGCAAGTGGCCTAACTAGTGGTTGAGAATACTGTAAAAATACTCTCTTTTTTGTGCACATTTGTTTGCTGCATATTTTCAAAAATTAAGTAGTGGCTCAGGATACTGTAAATAAAATTCTTTTTTGTGGTCATTATTTTCTGCATATTTTCAAAATTAAGTAGTGGCTCAGGATACTGTAAATAAAATACTTTTTTGTGGTCATTATTTTCTGCATATTTTCAAATTTAAGTAGTGGCAAAGGATATTGTAATAGTATTTCACTTTTGTGGTCATTATTTTCCGTGCATTTGCTAAAATTGTCGATGTACCTTTGTGGCTACAATGTATATCATGATGTAACAATAAGAACACACCCTCATTTCTATCATTTCAAATGTAAGACATGATGTATTTTGACGCCCTAAACAACCTCTACATGTGGGGAAAACAAACCCGACTACTTCCCCTATTCCATCTTTGCGTATTGCAGAGTGATCTGCTCTTGTGAGCAGGTATTGATTGTTACGTCATTTGTTTGTGAGAGTAACGTCATCAATGTTTTAGAAAACGACGTAATTTTCACAAACCAATGACGTAACAATCAGTACCTGCCCACAAGAGAAGATAACTCTGCAATACGCAAAGACGGAATCTAGCCAGTCTTGGTGATATAACGTCAAGCGTTATTTCCTTAAAAGGAGCATTTGATTTTCCTAAGTCAAGATATGAAAATTTTGTATACAAAGTATTTCTACTAATGTTAATTAACATGAAAATGTTTGTGTCGCAAACAAGTATTGTCAACATTATATATTTGTTTTACGCTAGGTCCTGTTGTAAGTGTATTGATGAACAAATATGGCAGTCGACGGGTGGCCGGAAGTGGAGCAGTTATTGTCAGCGTCGGGCTCTTCCTTTCCACATTTTCACCAAGCCTTGACGTGATGATCATATTTTACAGCATTGCCGGAGGTATCTAATTTTTGCTTCGTTATTTAAGACAGCTGGAGGTATTTCCAATGTGTAATGTTTAAAATGTGTGATGTAGTAAAAAGGAGAGCTCGAGGTCATCCGTTTTCACGTAGTTAAAGACAACAACAAAAGGTAAGTACAATTTGTAATGTATTGTAGGACATCCAGAACGTCCTATGTAGTCAAAGGCAAAAGAATATATCTACAAGTGTTAAAGACTTCACAGATAACAGGAGTTTTAAAGGTTTTGTTTGTATTTTACGTCCTTTAAAAAGCAATGGTCATTAATAACGTGTCAGGTTGTGATGGTGGAATACAACCGGAGTAACCGGAGAAAAAACCCCAACGACCTGCGGTGAATTGTCAAGAATTTTGGATATAAGGCTCAGCTTAATAAGTAGTAAACAAATAAGACAACGACATGAAATAAATATGCAAGACCACTACTTGTGTTTTTCTTTCACGAGTGCGCGGAGCGCAGGAGTAAATATATACGTCCGCGCAATAAATGAGTGCTTTCTGATTCGTTAGAAAAACACAAGTGTGTGGTCTTGCTTTTATCACATACCTTCTGTATTTGGTAGAGATCGATACAAAGATTTTATAAACTTTGATATTTTTTGATACTTTTCAGTTCGCCATGACAAGGGGATTCCCATAAAAAGTAGTCCCGGCTACTAGGTAAATACAACATTCCGTATTGCACATGTGCAATACAGAAAGTTGTATTTCATGGTCTGAAAATTGGTTGTATTACTATAACAAGATTCAACAGGTATGTGATAAATCAACATATGTATCCACCTGAACATATTTACAAAATTATAAGAATGTATGTGAACAAAATACTAAACACCCTTTTACTCTCAAACTCATTATTTGAAACTATTTAGTTATGTGCATGAAACCATTATCTCTGGAACCCATTGTCTCTCTGGACACAAATATATACCGTTCACTACTATGAGTGGCTTCCAAAGTTCTTAGTCAATCCTGATGTCGTCTTTAACAATTGTCCTGCACGAATACTGTTCCTCAGGTTTTGACTCTGCTGCTCCCAATATGGTTCTAGTATATGGGTCATTTCTTTGCTCATTACTCCCTGCCCAAAGGTCACCTACAAGGTTACGGAGTCAAACTTCTAAGTTCATTTTCTATGGCTTTATACTGCACATTCGCATTTTACATACAATGACATTTAATAAATCTCTTTCTATCTACTATTATTATTTCCTTATTTCTTACATTACGTGAGGAGATTGTTCTACAACTATGACCTAACAATATTACAAAACATACTTTACATAATATTATTAAACATATGAACAACTTTACATGCATGCCATTAACATGTATTTACTGTTGGTGTCTCTCTTTACCACGTCCGAGCACACAGCTCACTCTCTCCTGGTTCATTCCAGGACTCCCACACCCCATTGAGGTGAAAACTAGCACACAGCTTATATGTAGTGAATTCAACTGTCTCTAAACTATGATATTAACTTTGGGCCCTGGTGAAATTACATTACCAAGCACACCACTTATGCATCTCCCCCTGGCACACAGCCTCTGACAGGTCCAGGTCCGGGGTAGAGTTTGCCGCACACACAGGTAGCACTTACATGTATTGCAGTACATATATCAAACATGGCCTTTGCACCCTCTACTTGGTCCCAATTCCGATATTGTTAATTTCGCCGCTCAAACCTATAATGTATTTGTGTTTTTAATTTTCGTATTATTTAGGAATGTATGGCTTCTTGGAAACTGTAACAGTCACCATTATTGTCGACCTGGAACCTGTTTTTCATTTCGTTCGATAACTTGATTTTCTTAAAGGTATTGGATTTGGCATGCTGTACCTACCGTCGATTGTCATAATTGGTATATACTTCGACAAACGAAGAGCTCTCGCCACAGGAATAGCCGTTTGTGGATCCGGAGTGGGAGCATTTGCTTTTGCTCCCCTCAGTGAATTTCTTTTGGAAACCTACGGCTGGCGTGGAACCATGTGGATAATGTCAGCAATTGTTCTCAATTGCGTTGTTTGCTCCGCTACCTACAGACCATTGGAAACCGATTTTGACCGGGATATTCAGAAAATCGTGAAAGCTAAATATGAGCGTGATCAATATGATAACATCATTGACAAAAACCGCGGCCAGTGTTGCCAGCAATCATGTTCACCAATCAAAGCCATGTTTGACTTCTCACTTCTTAAAAGTCCGACAATGTTAATGTATGCAGCGTCAAGTCTTTTCGTCATGTTTGGTACGAGTATAGTTATACTGTATATATATTATGTATTCGGTGTTTCCATTTATTAATGCACCACGACTACATCTTCAATAAATCAATACATTTTTTCATCTTAAACAATCTAGTATCACATGATTCGAATTATATTGCAATCAAGAATTCATGTAAACACATAATATACACAATAATGTTTTGCAGGGTTTTTCATCCCTACAAATTTCCTGCCTGTTTTGGCCATTGAAGTCAATCTGTCTTCTAATCAGGGAGCATTTCTTATCTCGTTCATGGGGATATCCAACACTGTCACACGTGTTTTGATTGGCTACATCACGGACAAACCATGGGCCAATAGCTTGATAATAAACAATACTGCCCTGTTGATTGGTGGAGTGTCTACGTGTCTTGTGCCCTTTTACACTACCTTTGTTACTCTAACAATTTACGCGGTCGTGTTTGGCGCAGTAATAGGTAAGGTTACAAGTAATCCTTTTTTAAGAACCCCACTGCTGAGTTTAGTATATACCTAATTGGCCACGATGGAATTTCTATATGTGAAAGAAAATCACTTTTATACTTTATCATAAACAGGAAATCATTAAAAAAGATTGTAACTTTAATCGTAAGATAACTATATAATTTTAAAATCATTTTCTACGTAAAATATTTGTTTGATTGCATACATTTGTTTTCACTTTTGAGAGTTGAAACGTTTTATAATAAATCATATTTCTATGTTTTAACCATTTTTCTGAATATCAATGATTTCCTTTTCACCTTTTTATTTATATTCCATCATTCCTATCTCAAAATAAAATCAGAATAGAACTATTTTTATGAATATCACTGATTTTTTAAAGTCAAGTGTTACTGTTTTCAGTTGCATTAAAGTTAAGCTAATTTCTTGATAAGTAGAGCTATTCTTCTAAATATTTTACAAAAATTCAATTAATAAGAATGAAAACAGTCATATAAGTGGCATAACAGTTAGTGCTGTATTGTTGTATTGATGTATTTTAGCGGCATTTATCTGTCTCAGAAGTATACTGATGGCAGAACTGTTTGGCGTACACAGACTTTCCAATTCATTTGGGTTGGTTGGACTGAGCATGGGACTGTCTACATTTATTGGATCACCTATAGCAGGTACGATTCCATATGTTGAGCTTGGATCGTTAGTTACCGATGTAGGTGTCCCCTGCTTTCGCTTTAAGGGATTCATGACATGTTTTGCTATGGTATCGCCTCGGCTTATGTGGTTTCTTTTCGTGTTGATTTTCATTGATTCCCATTTTGACGCTTGTATGTTCTGACTGCGTAATACAGTATAGGATGACCTCATTAACAGTATGTCATACACCTAAGTGCAAGATTTTATTATTTACAATTATTTACACGCGGTCTTTGAATAATACATATAACATCAGCTTACTGTTTGTTGATGGTCTATTTTTGTACTGTCTATATCGCTATCAAATAGGAGACACGGCCTGTGAAATAAATAATATTTGCCGAAGTTCTAAAATCAACATCCGGTTTGTTGAAAAGAGTAATGAGGGAAACGACATTTGGGAGAGGAAATCCGAAAATTCTAAAAGTGGTTTCCACTAATTTATTAACGAATTAAATCATTCATTTGTTAAAGTTCCTGTGTGCAGGGCACGATTAGGAAATAGTTTTATCTTTTTTGTTATTGTTTCTAAAGTGTTTGGAGCGTTTATATTGTTATTCCAGGAGCATTGTCAGACATGAGTGGAAGTTACAATATAGCCTTCTACTTCGGGGGCATCACTCTTGGACTTGGAGGCTTAATCTGCCTTCCACTCAGACGGATTTCAGAATGGGAGAAAAGTAGGAACATCGAGTTTAACTTATCTAGTACATCTGATGTTGGTCAGAAAGACGACAGCAAAAATGTGACAATATTATCTATGAAAACGAGGCCCCCCATTTACACCATACCAATGGACGGATAGGCGCAGGACTTTCTAAAAAAAAATATGAAAGAGAGCAAAAGAAATTTGTCTATATAATCTCGGAACCTGAACCGTTCAATCACAAGGGTCAGTTAATACTTTGTTGATGATCAAAAGCCGTGACTAGAAAGGAGGAGCGATGTGGTACCTCAGTTAACCTTTTCGACAAATTACAATAATAATCATCGGCATATCTTGATGTTCCTTTGATTATAAGAACATTAGTGGCCAGTATCGACCCCTCAGTACTGTAGGTTTTTGTTAATGCTAAGATAATTTTTCCTTTTGTGATGGAGTTAATTTATTTCCTAATCTTATCAGCTAAAAACTACCAAAATCATGACCATTAAGGACGGCTTACCACTATGCTGTAAAATTTCGAATTTTCGATAACGAATTTTACCTTTCTTGAGAGTAACATATTCTCTAAATTACGGCGTGTGCATGTTGTAGCTGCAACACTTTTTCAATTTTGGTATTTTCTTCTTTATTGGCATTGTATTTTGAGTTTGATTACAGTCTTGTTCACACTGTCGTATCCGTTTTGTTTTATATTTTTGTCTTGCGTTTGATCTCAACTGCAAGTTTCTCAGAATTTACCTTGAAGCTACACTCTGTTGATAAGATCTAATAATCAATTTGTATCATTTTCATGTTGCCAGAAACTTTAATGAATCATTGAATGTATAGTATATTACGGTGAATTAATTCTCTAAGTTCATAAACAAAATAAAGAATAGATACAATTTTACAATATTTATCGTTTTACATAGACAATAACCAGTGGTTTCTGTTTGTGATGACTACACATCTATATACTGTTTCATTTGTGTTGAAATATCTGGATTAAAAAAAGTGTCACAATAATTCATCTGGATACATTGACTAGATTTAATACACTGAAATGTTTTAAACGATGCTATTTCCTTCGAATCTGAATTTAAGGTTTGAAAGCGAAAGTAATTATCGCAATTACTCTTTTATACTAATTTTGATTGGTATAAACTATAAAACTGAAAAGCCACCAAAACAGCCTGTGTATGTTGCCACTCATTTAGGCGAGATCTATTTACTGATTACTTAGACATCTTTAGAGTATTGAGACATGCTTACAAAACTCGTACACAGCTATACACATTTATATTATCAGCAAACAGGTGATTCTGTGTGATTGTACTCAAGTGTATTACAAGTAAAGAATTTATTAGTAACACAGAAACAGTATGTCAGGTTAATGTAATCATATTTTAAACACCTCAAATCGTTTGCCAACAATTAGTTTCATAATCGCATCGTCCGAAGTATGACTAATGGTATTTTGTTCAGAAGTTATACATTTTCTGTCGTATAATATACAAGTACAACCCTTAAGGCCCGCTCACACTGTCACGAGTTTGGCTCACGAGTTGTGTCGAATTATAACTCACCACAACTTTTCAGGTGTGGTGTAGGAAAACATTTCCTGAAAAACAAATGTTTACTTTTCCACGTTTTTCTGTCTAAACGAAAATCATAACAGCATTACAATTGTAAAACAATACCAGTATTTCCCTCAATTTATATATTCTTATTTAAGGGGTTTTATGCACATGTCCCTCCGTTTCAACTGTAGTTTAGACAAAATGGATTTTCAACTTTTCGGCCCATATCATCACCTAGAAGGACGAAACAGCTGTATGATGAAGTGTAGTTAATTTTGCCTTACTGTATGTGTTACCTAATTGTAAAGGTGCACCTGTATGTGTTACGTTAAGTTCATAAAATAAAGTTTAAAACATAACAGTATTTTTTATCATTATGATTATTGACACCATTTGTTTATGATATCCTGTTATTTGTTGATATTAAAGAAACGTTTTAATTATTGAGGTCGCAAAGGATCTAAAAGTAGACATGGTATTGCTTGTCAACTTCATTTGTACCTGGTGGTATTTCTTGAGCCGAGTGACGCTGATAGCGACAGACATTTCATTATATTTACAGTCTGTGGTGAACTGATAGTAAAACCCATGCATTTCTCCCAATACCCAACTGAACTCTATCCTTCA
>JAUMHH010012609.1:0-11034 GCA_032359455.1 Chlamys rubida
CCTTTAAAGATGGTGAAGTGGTGAAACACCTAAACATGACACTCGGTATAATAAAATAAAAATCACATTCATGAGAGAGCTATATTGCATATTTTTATATGCTTTCCGAGGGGTAAAAATATGCAATATAGCCCTCTCATGAATGTGATATTTATATAATGTTAGTCTAGTTGCTTAAGTTATACGCAGCACACACTCTTATACCGATGTTTTATATACTAAGTTCAGCTATGTCGATGACATATTTAACAAATAACAAATATAATCAAATGTATAACTTATATTTAATCCTCTTCTCATTATATCGATAGCAAAGTTTCAATTAAAACAGACAAATATTATTGAAGAATCAAACATTAAAAGTGATATAATGTTTCAACCATGAATGATATAAGTGTGTTACTGCATTCATTACACATTTCTGTGGCTAAATCAAGCACGTCTAATGATATTCATGAGATACTATAAAACATTACATCAAAGGTATATACAGACAAATTACAGTGGTTGGCGATGGATGATTACAAAAAATGAATGATTTATCAAAATTCAAATTTAAAAAGTCACAAATTAAACTAACATACACTTTAAATAACACTTTCTCTTGTGTTAAGAGCTTCTATTGGATGCATTGCCCTTCGCTCTTCTGACAGTTCGTCTGTTTTATCAGTTGGCGGTCTATAGAAATACTGAGCAAGAAAATAGCACACGATACTACATGATTTCACTAGACACCACCAAATAAATATCCTGATTCCCATATCCGATTTTTCGTATATCCAACAACTTCCTGTTTCACCGCACACATCCTGCCATACTTTGCATGCGCTGTCAATAATAGACCCGAGCATAAGCGGCCCTGGAGTTGTTCCTGAAACAATTTAATGTTTTCGTTAGAAAAATTGATCAAGGAAATATAGTCAGTCGTTCTCCAAATACTCTTTTTATTCTGGTCTTCTATGTTTTCAACTCAGCGGAAGTCCCTATAAAAGATTTTATTTCTCCAATGAAAAGTTGGCAATGGGATCAGTGTATCGAGGGGTCATCGTAAGAGGCAAACATTTCTGCGACGACAGACACTTCATACCAGCAACAAAACAGAAACACAAATGCAGTTCAATCCTTATAACAAGTATACATATATGAAGATAATTGTTATGTGTATGTATACTGGTCTGTGAGATATAGTAATATATACTTTAAGGTCTAAGGGAAAATAATTTCATTCCGGATATTATATCCTTTTCCTTTTTGTTTTTGTTAGTTTGTACCATATTCCATGTAAGTTGTCCGGCACGATTGTTTTAATTGAGTGAGAAGAAGAAAATATAATGGAGACGCCACGCTGTGGAGTTGGTTAGTTTATTCTGTACGACTATGTATTGCCTATCACGTTATTACATAATACTGAAATATGCATTAACTGGAATTCAAGGACATTTTTGTATCAAATTACCCATTTCTGTGCACTACATAATTACAACAAGTTTATAAAATACACGAAAACTCTACTGTTCCGATGGCAGTTTAATGATATAGGCAAGGCTTAAGTATACACGTTTTATTTTCAAAAAACAGGAAAACATACAGATATTCAGGGTCCATTACGTTGGCTTGTAGGAGGTTGTTAATTTTGTTAATAAGAAGAACCCCACATTCTTAATAACATTACAGATTATCTAAGTCATTTGGGTTTACTTCGGTAGTTTGCATGTGGCTATCTCAAAATCTTTGGCCTCGTTCGTCAAAATAAATTGCGTTAAAAATATATCTTCCCAATACTTTATTAAGGTTTCAGTCGGTAGCCACTCGTATAATTCCTCGCAGATGGCGAACAGTGTGATCAGAGTAAAATGTAATCTACTCCAGATGTACATATTATACAACATATAATCACCCGTATTAAAATTGTAATAGCCATCCTATTTTATGCATCACAGGTTTAAGTACTCTTTGGTCCGTGTTTCATGTATTTCACTGCTTAAAGGATCTAATTTCAATCCAAATTTATGATGTACAAACATCTTCCGAAAAACCATAAGATCTAATTAAAAATTTTAAAATTGAACGCCCGATAATGTGCATATGCAGATAGAATGCAAAACGTTATCAATGTATTTGCATGTATAACGCGCTGATTCATTACTAATAAGATTTGTTTTTTTAAATAGAAAACTAATTAGAGTTCAAAGTGCAAAGCGTGACGAAAATATCATGAAATAGACACTTGTTATCAAGCTGCATACGAAAATCATCTCATCCATTGGTGAACAACATTCATTGACGTATTTTTCGTGAGATTCATATTTTCTGCGATAAAAGGAAAGTTACCGTCACTAATATGAGTGTCGTGCGAATCTACGTCAGATAAAAGAATTTAAACAGATTGTGTACATACAAATGTACCACGTGAGTTATGTTTTTATTGGTTAATACTCGCGAATAAGCTTTTGGACGTGGTAAATTATTTACTCCTGATAACTAATTCTGAGTAATCGTGCCTACTATTTTCGGCAATTACAATTTTTGTCTGCTTATTGTATAGAACTATATTTAAAATACCTGCATACTTGCATGCCGAAGATAGTTGTAGCAATGAACCATGACGTGTGCATTTCAGAAATGGTAGTCTATCCGCAAAATTATGAACTTCGCTAATTAAAGTACGTTTACAGTAACTGTTGCAGAAAATACAAATGCACTATGAATATCTTCAAGGTATAAGGAAGTCAACCGTGGCAACGAATATGGAAGAAAGACAACGCTGAGATATGATAACAGATTATTAATCTAATGAAGATGACTCTACATAGGTTTTTTGTATTGCAATCTTTAAACTTTCATATACAAATACGGTATAGTTGTTGTTCAGCTATAAAATTGATAAGCACAAGCAATTTCATAAGTGGCTACCATGTCACCATATGTGTGCTTATCTGTCTCACCTGGGTGTTCATGGTGTCCCTATGGGAACCAACAAGTCTGAACAGAAATTAGGATATCCCTACACGAAACAACCCACCTTGACAGTAACCACTTGTATCCATGCACACTGTACGTACAATTGTACAATAAGAGGCTTAAAACCGGCTACTATGTCAGCACACGGCCTACAATCATGCAAAGAGTTATCCAGAAGTCCCATCAGTAATCACTGTGTTCAATTACGTAGCGACCTGTCTACACACTAAACATCGTGTCCCAATACTTACCTAACAGCCTCAACAGTAACCACTGTGTTCCTATGGCGAGAGCTTTTTGTGATTCTGGAACGCACCTTTGAACAAAAGCAATAGCCAACCTTAAATGTTAATCGTGACATTTCTTTTCCGTCAGGTGATGTGTTGAATACTCAAGTGAGAACGATCCCATTAACATTATCATATAAGTCGCTTATTTAAATACTATATATGTAATGCACTTAGGCTTAATTGCACATCTAACGACATAAGTATAGATATGATTATGAATATGTTCGTGCATCAGAAATGCGGGGCTAGTGTTCCCGACTTAGGGTACTGTACACCGTTATACCTTGTCTAAATAAATCTTGCAACGTAAATGAGTGTTTCTTTTTTAACTTGGCAAAGTGGTTATAATGCTTTTGTTCAATTCACGGATAGAAAACATTTCACGTGCCAGATTCTGCATGACTGTAATCTGTTATTCTGCGAAATTGCGTTGCAGGATATTGGAAATATCAGTAGAAACTGATATGAGCAATATTTTTCAAAGTACATGTCAATAAAGAGAAAGGGCCAGGAAATGTCTTTATGATGAGTGTTGTCGTTTCACCTATTACTTCGTACAGGTGTCACGCACACAACAAAATGTAGGCGATTCAAAATTTGGTTGTTGATATGTGTGAATAATTGTTGTTTTTGATCTCTTGTTCTGTTGTGATCTTACCTAAGCGTGGCTGTCTGAGTCGGCGATACCGTCATAAATGTTAACATCATACCCAAGAATAACAACGGAGCAACCAAATAGAACAGCTTACAGTCCGACATGCAAATACCCTGGAATGCACCAATGGGAGGGCCCGTTACGTTTACGGAATTCATCGGGGTTGTGATATCCAGTGTCATCGGTTCCTGTGACGTAACTTCCGATCCAGACGTTGGCGTACTGTTCATCAATGCAATCATGGATGCGGTGACGCAGGAACAGTTTTTATAAAACTGGAAGACATGAAACATTTCTCTTATAGACAGAAATAGTAAATAAAGACGTTCAATGAACAGTCGGCAAACTGATTGATTTGTGTTTTGAACATATACATCAAGATGTAAATTGCAACGTGACGCTACCAAAATTGGTACATGACTAAAAAAATGTTTCTAATAGCACTTTAAACAGAATTTGTATATTTTGCTATTATGGTATAATAATATAATCACCAGCATCTCCACCAAATATACTTTTTATAACGACATTTTAATGGTACACGATAACTTCAAAGTAAACATTCCAAAAAAACACATGAAACGGGGTTCGTCGACGATATTTTGAAGGGGTAATTAAAGGCCTGTTTAGTAATTTTTATTTCAGTAGGTTTGTAAAAAAGCAATATAGTTTGTTGAAATCTGCAATGCAATGTATAAAAATAAAATATATTTGATAGCTTGTGTAATGGTGTAGGATTATAGGTGCGAATAATTGCCCGAAATCCGATGAAATCTCACAAGTGTTCTATTTTTAAAATTACTTGAATTCAAATCCAACATTTTCTTGTCGATTAACCAACAGGAACATTCTTTGTCAATAATCGAGAAGTATTTAAGATACATGATCTGGAATCTTAAATATCACGGACAACTGTCAAAACTGTTACAATTAGTGTAACGTCACGTTAGATAATATCTATATTGATATTCAAACCTTATGCAATCAAAGATATTTCTCGAAATTTACATTTTGATAATGTTTTTTCTTTTTAGATTATTTTTTTAATTAACGTTTAGCGTTTTTACCCATGCGCCAAACATTTACCATAGATATTCGCACTCGCTACCCAAACTTTGAAACGTAAAGAAAGTCCTGCGGAAGACGTTAGCAGCAGCAGATTGATACATCCCATAACGAAAATACATGTCAATAAAATAACTGTTACGTGAATACTGCTTAGAATGCATAATTGAATATTTAAGTGGAAAAATCGTTCTCAAAGAATGGTAACAGGACGGATCCCGAGCGACTCGAATGGATTTCGGACAATCAGCATCTCTCTCGGGGAAAATCTTGATACCTTGTTGGTAAGTCATTTAAAAAAAAAAAAAAAAATCTTTTTATTTATTTAATAAACTTTTTATTTATTCATTTTTAATAACGGGTAGTGATAATTATTCGATTCGAACCCAAACTTATTCTATGTTTGTCAACACGACAGCTAAATTTTATCTAACGTGACAAAGGATTGCGTTATCTGAATGATAGCGGTTGAAGGGAGGTAGCCCAGATTGAATCTGAGCTTTAACGCGACAAAACTCAAACGGATAGTTGTGAAATGTGAAATAACGCTAAGTGGAACTTCCAGAGTAATAACAATGTTATCACATTTCGTCTTATTTACTCTTTGAATGATACTTGTTATTTAGCATTCGCATCATTTAAGAAATTGAAAAAAAAACTTACGAAAAAAGTGAATGAAATATCAACTGTTAATAAAGAAATCGGAAAATAATTAAATTACTCGTATGTATTTTGTCATCCTCAAATGATGGATGCTGTAATGGAGATTGTATTTCTTAATTACACACTTACATGGGATAAGAACAGACACATTCTACCATAGGAAAACACTATTTTAAAACTTTTTTAGAATCTGAAATAGTTTCGTCATGTTACAGATCAAAACATTTTTGGGTTTTTTCTTTCGGGGGGCGGGGGGGTTGATATTTTATGAACGCACCATGGCATTATCACTCATTTTATTTCCTGTTTAAAACAGATGGACATCATATTATGTTATTTGTTTATATCATAAACACTGATGTGCATTCTGTGTCATTAGATCCCCATAAACATAAAATTAAACAAAACCATCACGGCAATAGAAAAGAAAATCTGGAATACCACATTGAAATTCTTCAATACGCAAGCAGTATATATTACCGTAAGGATTCCTTTCCAACTTCATTTGTGTGTGTATTCTTTTTTAAATACAGTGCCCCCACCCCCAAACCTAATTTTGTTCTGGATAAAACTATAGCACAGTTGGCCCGTGTCACTTCAGTTTACCAGGAACATCGTAACTCCGTCAGTCTGAGATACCGTATTTGAAGTCCAGGGTTCGAATCCTTGTGTTGCCTGATTTTTTTCACCGATAACCCTATTGTAAATCATTTTTGTATACTTATCCTTTCAGATATGATTGATCAAAGTTAAAGTCATTCCGGGAAAAAAAAGGTTTGACTAGTTTCATTTATGGCAATAGAACAGGGGTCTTTAAATAAAGAAATGTAAGTATCATCTTGGATATTATCATACATTTTGCCTACCTTAAATGGACCCATTGGACCTTCTAGCCAATCAAAATCAAGGTTGCATCCGGCATGGCATGGTGTGAAATAGATTGAACCGTCTATTCCACAAACCGGATCGTACAGCATGGCGGAACATCCACATCCGGCATTACACTGGCTTTGTAGTTCTGGATGGCTCGAAAGCTGCCTTAAAATGTTACTGAGTGTTTTAACACATTATTTCTTTAAATACTGTATATACATGTTCATGTTATTTCCGCATAGCATCGGCATTCAATATGAGTAATTCTTTTAAATTATAGTAAAATTAATATTTATCATTGCGAATATTAACCCTTAATGACCTAAGTTTGGCCGTTAATATGTTACAGGTTTGGTTTGGTTTGGTTTAGTATTGTTTAACGTCCTATCAACAGCTTTAAGGACGGCCTCCCCTGTGTGCAAGATGCATGCGTGTAGTGTATGGGTGTGTGTTTTGGGAGGCTGTGATATGTTCGTGTTTGTCTCCATGTGATAGCGCGGAACTGATGCCGACTTTATAGTGCCACCTTACTGAAACATACTGCCGAA
This sequence comes from Chlamys rubida, assembly GCA_032359455.1. NCBI lineage: Eukaryota > Metazoa > Mollusca > Bivalvia > Pectinida > Pectinidae > Chlamys > Chlamys rubida. The sequence goes on from JAUMHH010012609.1 coordinate 7,056, forward strand.
GACACCCAGCAGGACAACCCACTCGGTCATATTATACTGACAACGGGCGAACCAGTCGTCCCACTCCTAAATGCTGAGCGTTCAGCAGGAGTAGAAACTACCATTTTACAGACTCTGGTACAAGTCAGGGCAACAGGGAACAGAACCCAAAGCCTTCCTCACAGGGGCGAACGCTTAACTAAAGGCCAAAACTGAGGCATTGTCAAGGGAGACATTAGGAAGAAAAAGTTGTTTAGAAAGAAGAGAAAAGATAAGATCCCTACTTCAGTCGCCTCTTACGATCATGCAATGGGGGCAGCAGGTACAATTCTTACGTCCTACCTGCAGGGACCGTTAATGTTACAAAAACAAAAACAACGTTGATACAAGTGTCGGTACTACAATGTTATTTTAGTACATATATCACTATTTGATGTCGCCGTGAATGTTATTTATATAAAAGGAGTTTGGAGAAAGAAGACGATTTTCGAGCGAAAATAGACGTGCTGTTGATTCTAGTTCATTAGCGATATTATATATACATTTAAGGAAAAGAGCCGTCATTAAATGACCATAGCTGTTGATAGGTCGTTAAACAGTACTAAACCAAACAAAACCAAATAAGGAAAAAAAGAAGTCCGAAAACTGAGCCTTGAGGAACTCCAGCGCCTTACATACCAACGCCAGAAGCTTTTGTCAGTTACTGAAGTCAGCTGAAAAACCACATGATTATAACTTGACTGGTAAACCGTTGTGCCAGACGCTGTCACAGGCTTTAAAAATGTCACAGAATACCATACAAATTATTCCTTTTTCCAGACCTAAACAAATATTGTGATATGCTTCGATAAATGGATACATTATCCAATTATTAGGCACAAATCCTTATCGACACAAATAAAATAAGGCAGTTTAAAAAACATAACGGTAAAGATTATTAAAATAATCCTTTCAAATATTTTACAAACTAAGGACCGAAGAGAAATAGGCCGATCTTTTGAACTAGAGTCATTACTTTTACTGTTTTCTAGATATTTGACAAAGCAAAAGTAAAAGTAGATAGGGAAAGGTCCAACCCGTGGGAGGTATACTCTGTTGTCATCCCAGCTATATGCTGTGTCGGACAGCCAATTACAAAATTATTAATTTGTTTTAGAGCTTTTCAAAACGTCTGTTTCCATTGTCAAGCAAAATGTCTATATATGATAAGTTTATTTTGCAAACAACCGGTATTAAATTGAAAACTTTGACAAAGCACTTACCCGTGGGAGGTATACTCTGTTGTCATCCCAGCTATATTCTGTGTCGGACAGCCAATCAGAAACAGACAACCCGTTACAGCAGCAGCCAAAGCAGATATCAGATTCAACCTGATGATGCCCTTACATTTAAGTTTGAGCTTCTTTACCAGATATCCTCCCAGAAACATGCCACCTCCCGCTCCAGGCACCGTTATGATACCTGTTGGCAGACACTAGCAATACAATATTGTAGCGAAATAGGCCACAATCCTGCACTACATGTATGCGAGGTCATGTATGACGATCTGAGAATCAAATATATTCAGCCCTAGTATCGAATAAATCCCTCCGTCTTTAAATGAACTATATTTCTATTGTCTCTAAATACGAAGGAATTGTGCAATTAAGGAAAATTTGTCCATCACGCAACACATTACGAGCAAATTTTATAGTAGATAATTAAATGTTGTACTAATGGAAAGGCCCTGAAAGTATTTGTTGTAATTAAGTTTAATTATACATGTTGTACCTTAAAGAATTACGAATTACGAATCATGTCATTGTGTGGTGAAAGGATGCTGACGAAGGAAAGACTATTTCCAGATTTTTTTTAAGAATGTGACAGATAAATGCAAAAACAAGATTTAACCCGAATGATCTAGTTCGTTTCAATACTAACAGTACATGCATTGTATTTGTGTGGATCTAGTTACGCGACATGTGAGGTAAAACGTGATTAGCAGGAACAAGGATAATTGTTTTATCGATACACAGGGGCAAACAAGCATGAGAACCCAACAGATAAAGCTCGGATGCGTTTTAGCCATTTAAACGGATACTCCTTTTAGACAATAAGAACGGCAACCAAAGGGGATGTTTCTGTCCCCAGGCAGGGACATACCAAAATCCTAAAGAATTGTATTTGTTATTCCTTGCTTAACGTTCAGCATTTAGGGTAATTGCAACAACTGGTTCATCCGTTGTCAGTATAATGTGACCGGGCGGTATACTGTGCTGGGTGCCTTCGGCATGGTATTTCAGTAAGATATTACTATAAAGTCGGCATCGGATTCGCGTTATCAAAAGAAGGTAAGTACACCAACATACCCTGTCTCCGGTATACATATACACATGCACGCTTACACAACACACACGAAGTCACGTCCTTAAATGACCTTAGCTGTTGATAGGACGTTAAACAAAATAAAAACAAACCGAATCAAACCAAACCAAACCAAAGGGGATGTTTAAAATATCTGCTTTAACAATGTTTAAAAATTAAATTATAAGTTTTAACAGGATCATGTCTTACCCATGATAAAGCTAGCTAACGCAGCTGGTAGGTTAAATTTTTCCTGCATAAATTTCGGACCAAACGCTGCCGTACCGCTCACAATGAGGCCCTCAGTGCACGTGCCGATCGCGAGGAAGAAAAATGTCGGGTTCAATATCTGTAAAATGAAAATCGAAAAAAGGTTTTGGACAAAACATCTTCACAAAGAAATTTGTCCATTGATTCTTTCTGACTGAGTATAACCATAAAAGCTAATACACGCAAAACAAAATATCACAGAGACGAAGCCAAACGTCGAAAGCAGAAAACAAAACAGCGATATTATTCAACCATGCCAAGAGTAAACGCAGCACGGCAGCCATTGTTTTTCATCTTTATGGATTTGTTCCTTGATGCTGTTGATCAATAGAAATCTATATATGATAAGTTTGTTTTGAAAACAAATAACAGAAATTGTGAACTTTTTTGAGAACTTTTCAAAACGTCTGTTTCCATTGTCAAGCAAAATGTCTGTATATGATAAGTTTATTTTACAAACAACCGGTAATTGAAAACTGTTTTCGAAAACGTTCTTTTGTCAAGTATAATGCTTGTCTTCACCGGGTGTTTTATTATATAGAGTTATAATGCTTTTTTATCCAGCAAAAAGTTTTACTTGATCACGAGAAACAGACGCTTTCGCAATTCGTGAAATAAGTTATCAATTACTCTCTGTGTTCAAAACAAAACTAGCATACATTATTCATACCAAACGATGAATCTTATTCACAATATTAGCATAAACACTATTTTTAGGAAACAATAACATGATATTGTAAAGACAACTCCAAAAACAAAACAAAATGTATTACGAGCGTTATCCACGTATCAAAACATAGGCAGCGAATCATCTTGTCTTAATATTGAAGTAATGGATACGGTTTTCCTAAAAGCAAATCAGTTCTAGAATTGCATCGTAGTTGATTTAGAAAAAAGATAATATACGAACCTCCGCATAAACCGACTTCCGGTCCGTAAAAATTGTCAAGCTAATTAAGTTACAATACGTTGCATTTGAATATTCCACGACAATAACACACATAACCTACCAGATTCTTCATTGCCAACGGGAAGGCTTTCCAGTCTTTCCCGAATTTGTCGTCAGCCATCTCTTCTCCCTTATATGCCTCAGATTTCCGATCTGCTTGTAGCTTGAAACTTCCTAAAGAAATAATAAAATTTCACCTATAGGAACAGATTTGTGTAATATCAACGTGCAGGGCACACGCGAAATACATGTACATGTACGTGCACTTAGCTTCGGGTTTCGCGGCGTAACTTACTTTTATCACATACCTGTTGAATCTTGTTATAGTAATACAAGCAATTATCAGACCATGAAATACAATGTTCTGTATTGCACATGTGCAATACGGAATGTTGTATTTACCTACTAGCCGGAACTACTTTTTATGGGAATCCCCTT
>JAUMHH010012620.1:0-11033 GCA_032359455.1 Chlamys rubida
AGATAAGGAACACCGTATGGAATGGTACAGATGACAAAGATAAGGAACACCGTATGGAATGGTACAGATGACAAAGATAAGGAACACCGTATGGAATGGTACAGATGACAAAGACGAACAATGAGTCCTAAACGGACGAAATGACGATATGGTGAAGTAACAATGGACATATACTATATACATATATTCTGTTATTATTATTATTTTAAATGTGCATCCTTCTTCATAGACGTATCGCATGTGGTTATGATAAACTAAGTACCCCCGAATCAGTTCCTCTTGTCCAGTCTGGTCACCGTTATTCTTGATCATGTGACCATCCCCTACATGTAACTGGATTTATTTGGCTACGCCCTGTTTACCTCTGTAAACGGCGCTCCGCTGAGATGTATTTATTAACATTTATACACTATATAATGTGATCGAATTATGACTTAATCATTTTTACACTTTTTACATCATATAAAACTATGTATTCATGTCATTAGTTTTGCTTAAATATGGTTATTCCAGAAGTTATTTTGTCTCAATATCTTCAAAGAAATACTGTTGAGCGAAAGTGTCAAGGACAAATCCGCTGTTTCTCTCTCTGTTTTCTGCGTTGCTTTAAAAGGAAATCACAGTGGCAGATAGAGTTAGGATAGGCAATAAATCCTGAATTGACTGGTAAAAGACAAATATTATTTTCTTAGTTTTATCAGTAATTATTGTGTAATTGATTTGCATGTTGATAATGGATCGCCAACACCTTTCTCAATTGCAGTGGGTTTGGATGAAAAGTATACTTTGTGTGAGTTGCATAGAAATGGACTAAAGAGATTTTTTATCCATTTATAAGGTAGCAGACACGAAAAACAAACATTTCCTACAACTATTTGTAACTCTGAGACAATAAATATGACTTCGGTGTCAAAAGATACAATCGTAGGGCAATCCCAAAGGTGTACCGAAGTCTACAGCTAGTTTACTTCCGGGTGTCACTTCGCACAGCTTTTACCAAGAACTGTCTTTTAGCTTTCTATGTCCTTAATTAATTAATTGATGAGCCGTAAAGACGTTATCAGATACAAAAAAGCTTTGCAAATAATTAGCATGTGCAGATGATTTCAACTGGTTTCTACGTGTGACATTCGAGATATATGTGTCAAATAAGTGTTTGGATCATTTTTATGTATTATAGAAAAATACATTTGTTATATCGTCATATATGATGTAAGAAACGTGCAAATGTAATATTCAATTTAAGCTTTATAGTGTGATATAAGATGTTTTGGTTTCATTTCATATTTTTTGTCTGTGTATGAAAAATGAATCTTGATGAACTCATATAAACTAATGTTTTAACATGTGGGCATTTATAATGAGTAATGTGTCAACTTTTGGGTATTTGATAGGGTTAATGTGTCAACTTGATACATTTGATAGGTACACCGGTTAATGCGTCAACTTGAGACATTTGATAGGTACACCGGTTAATGTGTCAACTTGAGACATTTGATAGATTTGATGTGTCAACTTGAGACATTTGATAGGTACACCGGTTAATGCGTCAACTTGAGACATTTGATAGAGTTAATGTGTCAACTTGAGACATTTGTAGAGTAAAGTAATATCCTCAGATTGACACATTAACGGTAAATGTGTCATTATGTGGACATTTATAACAAGTAATGTGTTAACAGGTAGACATTCGTTAGGGGTAATGTGTCAACCTGTTGATATTTGTTATTGTTGTTGTGTCAAACTAAGTATATGATGAGGAGTAATGTGTCAACTGTGGAGATTAGTTATGAGTAATGAGTCAACATGTAGACATATATTACAATGCATTTGTTAACATGAACATTTGTTATCAGAAATGTGTTAACATGTTGACATTAGTTATGAATAATTTGTTAACATGTGGATATCGATTGTCAAACAACATGCAAATACGGTCAAACCATAAACAGAGGACTGCAGGCTGTTATCTCGCGAAGATCTCGTGAGATAACGACTTGGGGGAGAAGTCATTGTATGTCAATTTAGGGAGCATATGTTATCTCCATGCATCAGTGCTCTCGTGGACGACTCGGGCTAGATCCATACTACAACAACGTTATATCTCACATAAACATCTCCTATAAAATTCACCATTAAAAATGTTAAAGTCAGGGAGCGAATATGCAGCTATAGTAGTGTGTATGCGGTGCGCTAGTTTGGGAGTGAGGGAGAAAAAAATACTGCAAGATAATGGACCCAACTCGACGTTCGTCGATGAGGACAAAACATAATTTTCAAATACATTTCTTATCCTCCCTGATCTCCGAAAGGAAGGCACAATACAGTCACTCATCTCGTGAAATGCTCTAGCCGATATAACAGTGTTACCGTGTATATATTACATCACTCTACCAAAAATCAACGACATACAGGTCAGAGATATGTTTGCTGCATATAGGAAGATGTAATAGAGGCTGTTTCTAACCTAGACTTATTATATATTGTTTTTAGTGTGAAGTTTCAGATATGTAAAACTTACAAAACGCAAGTGAATAAATCGTTGAACCAGTAATGTAAGATTTATTGTTAAATTTGTGCATTGTTGTAGTTTGATGATTTTGATGCAAACATTGACCAATCACGCATATTGTACCTAAACCGTGTTATATATATTGATAAACCCAAACCCAAAATAAAACATCTATATACATGGTCACGTGTGTCCTTATTTTGCGTCACGCTTTGATCGATTTTGGTTGTGATTTCAGAATGTGGACGTATCTCAAGGGGCATCAACTCTGTTTACGGGGGTTTCGGCGATATCTATACGGATATTACGTAATTTCGAGCAGAAAGTAAACATTGTTCAATAAAAAGTTACAGTTATATCTGTCAATGTTTATGAGTGTGAGACTATGGTAAAATCCACGCGGGCATTGATGTTAGAATATCGCTGAGTAGACTCAGATGGTAACATACAAATAGACAGAAATCTAATTTCCAAAGAATTTGATACACAGTGCAAAAGTCACGTTTGTTAAAGCTTTCAACAGTTAAACATACAATGGCATGTACATTTAACTTTAGATATAGATTTGCAACAGATTAAGGTTTGTTTTTGATTGCCGTCGAACCAAGGGGTTTCTTTGTAACTACATGTATTCTCTCTCAACATGGACTGATACACATGTCCTCTGAGTTGAAGAAATTAAAAATCTAGTTGATGAAAGTGAAAAAATTAATGGAAAGGCGTGGTCTCACACTGTACTATATACATTTATATCATTTGAATTACATACAAATATTCGGTTTGTCGATTCAGTTCGGTCTCCATTCGGCGGAGTAAGGAGCCTCGATCTGGACAAATCCCAACAATGTTGAGCACTGTTTCCTCTATATATGAATTATGCAAAGCATTGTGGGTAGCTGTATAACGCATTGGCAGCACCGTTTATTTACCGTAAATAATGTACTGTCCTGTGGGTGCATTAGGGAAAAGTAACATCGAGTTACGTCACTTTCGCTTTCGCTGAAATGATAATAGGATTGTTTGGGTGTAGTAACAGCTCGCGAAGGACTGTTTTGTTCTTTGCCAAATCATTGCTGATTCAGTAGAATTTATGTATACTCATGTCTACTTTCACATTTAAAAGACCGAAATAAACGAGTTTAAAACTGAACTGTACCATTACAGTGCAAACCTTCCCAAATATCATTATCTAGCGCTTATTTTCCAAACCTAGGTCGGAAAGGAGCTCGGGATTTTGTTTGCTTGTGTAAGGTTGTGCGGTCTCGCAACAGCGTCAGGTCATATACTACGAAGACGAAGAGCTCCGTATTAACTGCAAAGAAAGATAGCGGGATAACTAAATAGCATCACATTATTTTGCTTGTCCAAATATCATATGTTTTTGTAATACTCACTTTTGGACATAAGAAATGTAAAATAAGGATCAAGTTAGCACACTCTCAAGCCTAAGTTTTAAGATCAATCCTTCACTTAATTCAATTGCCCAACATAAGATTTTCCATTGAAAAGCATTACTGGAGTTAAATATTTCTTTAACATAATATTTATCCTGGATATCAATAATAATTTCCAATAAGATAAAAAAAAAAAGGAAATTTAATGGATTTCATGAAGTCATGGCATTATCGTAAAAATGAGGCCAGTATAAGTGACTTGTACGTGACAAAGTGCTTGTCCGAATTGACAAATAAAAACATCAGAATAAAAATGCAAATTATATGTGTTTAAGAAAAAAAAAACCTGTTCTATATCAATTTACATCGGGTTAACAGGAAGAAAGATTTATAAAACAACTAAATGTTTCAAGGACAGGCATTCTTCCAGGTGTATGATTTTGCTTCGGAATACCATCACGACAGATATGCGGGTAGTAAATACAATGGACCAACCCGTGTACCTCACTTCTCATTATGTAAATATAATAATGCCTGCCTGCTTTCTATAAGGATAACCGAAATTCACCGAAAAAACCCCCGATAATGCATATCAAAACTAATTGTATTAGATATATGTATAATATGTATTTGTAAATTGAACAAATAAAGAATAATAAATTAAAACAAAAATAAATTTACTACACTATTAAATCATCAACATAGTTTCATTCACAGTTTCGGAAAATTAGATTAACTTATTTTAATAAAAACTTGTTTTGTTTCCCGTTTTACACTCAATCAATGTTTCTGACAAAAGATTTGTATTTTATTCCCATTTTATGCAAAACAAAAAATGCAAATTCAGTTTTGGAAATTATATTGTTCCATTACATTGGCTTCATACTTGTCATAACGCTTAGGAAAGTTATGGTGCAACTACAATTCTTAATAACTATAATTTTGATTCTTCATTTTCCGAAATATCAGGCATGTGTTCCAATAGTTGTCTGCACCAGAACACAACAAAGGGAACTCCAGGAACTGGATATTTATTGCTCGGGTACATATGTCGTGGATGCTGGGTTAAACAGTTACTTTTATTCATGGTCTCACAGAAACACGAAACGGGGACACAAAAAAAGACATAGAAGTTCGTCATAGAGAATGGCGCTCGGCTCCGCCTTGTGTAACTGATACTCGCTGTCGATAGCGCTACTCAACAGATGGCCCAGCCTCGGCGCTCGCTCGCCAGTGTAAGTTTCACCGTTACGAACCTTCCGGCTATATCCCGTCTATTAAAAAGACACAGAATCACATCATATCAAGTCTTCATGATTTTTATATGAATGATAAATCGAAAATCGATAAAAAGATCAGACGGACATATGTGTGTTCAGCGAAAGAGCGACCGAGCATGAATCTTACTTTGTGATGTTCTGTTATTGACAACCACGCCTAGATAAGCTGAATGTCGCTCCAAGTTCATACACAAATACACACCTTACATGTGTGGCCAATTCATCGGTATACCCGAAAAGGTATTGTATTGACAAATTGTTTGATGTTCAGATTCTCGTAATAATAAATCTACGTTTTGTATTTTACTTATTAAATCTCTGCATTGATATATTTTTTTAACGGCCATACGTTTGTCACATAAGCCCACACGTATACCAACACATATACCCAGACACGTTCCAAATCGTAGAACGTGTGTACAGAAATTTGAGGTATCGTGTTTTAGCATACTGGTACCCGCTACCCGCATCCGTAAACAGTTTTATCTCTACAGCTATGTTATGTGGCGGCATACCATTCATTAAAGGAATAACTCGTTTTGTCAGCTTATAACGCAGCCTAAGTATGATGAACCGATTGAGCATGTTCATGATACTTCCGTTGCTTCAAACTGAATGGACCGGCAGGTCGAACGGCCACACTCTTTCCAATCAAATCTGTCGAACCATTAGTTCTCGACAAACCGGAAGTGTTTATACAATTACTTGATATAACACATTAGATGTGTTCGAATGTCACTAGATAGCCATTCGGAAGTGTTTCCCATGATTGTCCGGCGTGTAATTGAAAAAGACATGAAGTTGTCAGCACATTGTCGTGACAATAGACTTTGACTGAATCTAGCCTGATAATGTCGGTATAACTTGATCGGATCAAAACAGTTATTTAATGATACTCGAATCTTAACATTGTTAAATAGAAGCACAATGACCTCATCGACTCATTTGAGCCGAATCTAAAATCCTATATTTAACATTTTAATAAAGCTGAATTATTCAGTATTGCATTTTTTTTATTCTAAATATTACAATTTCTATATCTATATGTTATACTCCACAGAGACCAACATGGTTTTAATGCGGAGAGAAGACTGCATTTATAATAAGACTTTAAAGACCCGCTACTCACTGAGATATTGTGTTAGAATGTAAATATTAGAATACCAGATGACCATGGCCAGTGTTATATGGCTGGACGCATCCTTGTATCCGAATACTACAGTGCAGCGAATGCGTGATGTCCCTATTTAACAGTGGTCAATTTTAAACGTTGACCAGACATACCCGGCCAGGTGCGGTCATTATGGCCAACAAAGCCTCGTCTTAAAGGTGAGAGATCATGCATTGTTGACCACTACAGCCACTGGTCAGCGATCAAGGATCCCCAGGGGCCACACGGGTCACACGGGGCCGCCCTTAAATTAGGGGTAACATTACCGTGCCCATTGAAGCGCTGACGTCCAATTGTGGGGCTGAGTGACATGGGGAGGGGAGGTGTGCGCCGAATGTCATTAACACCCTGTCAAATTTCGCCATATGGTTGTCGGTCAGCGCAGCAGCGCTTCACACGGGTCAAAGGCGTACGACATTTCTTTCTATCATTTATATTTTTATAAGGTCCAGTCATATTACAATTTTCATATATAAAATGTATTATATACGAATGTTATTTCAGGTCAATGTAAAACACCATACATTTTTTTGTTTTAAGCTCCAAAATTTTATCATTTTGCCAAAAATTATTTTTTATTCAACATGATTGTAATTAAAAATTTAATAGTAATGATAATTATTGGATCTTGAAATCTCCTACAAAAGTAAATAAAATAAAATAATAATGATAATAGTAAATAGATAAAAGAATAAACAAATCAAATTAAGTAAATCTTTACATGAAATAAAAAGTAAAAAATTGGAATAATTTAACGAATATAGTTCGCTTTTCTTTAACAAAGAAAATGTTGTCAATGTAAGCTGGTAAATGGAAACGTCCGATGTTTTAGTCTGTCGAAAGGAGAATGCCAATTAAATTGATATCACGGTGAATCCTTACCGTAATTGTTCGTTTTATTGAGACTCTGAATTATTTATTTGTTGCATAACATTCTCAATCGATGCCTTTAGGTATCTACCGTATCACAAAGGAAGCGTTGCTTTGACACACTTAATCAACTGTCCTATATATATGTTTGAAACACCCCATTCCTGAGAATACACGTGTATTTCATGTCAGAACGTCTCCATGCACGGGGAAGCATGAAGATGAAAGCTAAATCAACGAAATGCATATCATAGCCCACTAACTTTTAACAAAATTAGAGAAATGATATCCGTTTGACCTGTCAGTCGGAACTAAGTGCTACACCGTCGACCGTCTAGAAATTTTGTGACAGGTCTTTTTCATTCCCCGTCGGAATTCCGAACGACGTTTGGAAAAGTTAGGCGTAAGTGATTCAGACAAACGCCAACGTACGGCGCGTGTAGCGCACGTGCATTCTAACTCCAGCCGATCAAATACACAAAACAACGATACAATAAATTACAACCTGAGTACAAATGTTATGCAAATTAGTTTGAGCACGTGCTCGACATCTGGACGTGACTTTAACGGTAGGTGTTTGGGGACAAGTGAAACGCGTGCGGACAGAAGTAGCGTTACGTCGGTAAACAAAACCCCTGTTAACTCAAATACTAGCCGTGATAATTCAAACACAAGTCCTTCATTGTTCCAAGTAATCAGTAAATGTGTCGATTTGTTTCCTTCTCATCAAGGACTTGAGATTCAAACTATTGTTCAATAACTATATTATCTGCCGTTACAGCTTTGTTTACAGACATGGAAGGTACTGTAATCATACTTTTATATAAGATTTAAAAGATTTTTTTTTTATCATATGCCCGATATTTTGGTGTATCTTATGTTTAATTGTTTTACCCTTTTATATATTTATAAAAAAACAATTATCAAGAACAACTGGGTATAATATTAGTTTTACTTTAACAAATTTTGAAGTAAAAGAGCGTATATGGACCTGGTATTTGTTTTGATATGTTAAAAATGTACACGCTATAATATGTAGCTCTGATACATATGTCTAGCGTGTTAACTGTTTTGTAAAAGAGTAATTCTCCAGCACTTCATTATATATGAAACACCTATATCGCTGCTTAGTTCGCCTGATCTTTTGCAACACTTTTGTTTTATTTACCAGATCATTCACGGGAAAACTCAGATCTATACAATATCAATTGGGAAACAACATTTATGCAGATGTAATAAACATCCAAGTAGTCCTAATGAGTTTCCGATTACCGTTAGTACGAACCGGAAGTGTTCGCTTGTACTTTCAATTACCATGATGTTCCAGTTGCCGGAAACTGTTAACCGGAATTGTTTTCCATTATCTAAGCACGTAACGGTTCCGGTCGCCGGAACTCGACCGGATCCGTGTGGTTGTTGACGGGAAGTATTGGGTTTTTTAAACACGGGATGAGTACAATGTAAACAGGCACGAGCTCGAGTCTGTTATGTTAGAGAAGCTCTCCTAGCTTCATTTTCACTACCCAATACACTGCGACCATTGTACCGAACTGACGGCGCGGCACCGATCATTCTTCCATTAATTTGACTTTCAGATACAAGTGCCACTAACTTAATAAAATCAAACAACAGAGCGATGTGATGGCGCATTCATCTCTATGCTGATGACTGTCCCTCGTGCATTCTAATGTGTTTTTCACCTGTCTAGCGCCCGATCTGTGCGCATTTGTTTGTTCTTAATATCGGCACTCGGATGAATAACTGTCGTTATAGCTATCCAAACGTACATTAGCCAGCGACAGGTAGGACGGGAGCTGTGGTGATCACGGTCGATACATGGAAGCATTAAGTCCATAAAACCAACGTAACATTCGGCGAACAAAGGCTCTGATTTCATTTCATTTCATAATGTTATTTCTTCAAAATGATCACTGCTTTATAACGATCGACTGTATATATAACTGGACTTGTTTGAACCAAACACTGCAAACACTATGATAATACAAAAAACAAATAGATTAAATAAAATGAGACCGAAATTAGGCAACCTATTTTTTTGTAAATGTAGCCATTTTGCAATACATATATAGCAAAGGAAGTGATGGTTGTTATACCTATAAATAGGATATCCTCAATACAGAATTAGGACGACATAATTTTACAACTAAAGCTGGAATATTGTGCATCGTACCTCCTTCATAAAAAAAAATAATAACAATCAAAAAGTGGCTTTTTCTATTTGTGTCAGGAAGATAAGTACTCATAACCGTGATATATTCTAAAGTTGTTCTTTGTTGGAATGAATGGTTTATTTTCAATAATGAAATTAATAATCACACTTATGAGGTAAAGGGAAAGTATCACATTTAAGTAAAATATCACAATTCAATGTACCATCAGCTGCCATTAGTCAGTTTGCTTGGAACAAATATCAACATGTTTAAAAGATACGGTACATTTTCCTTCCAAAAAGGGTATTTTTAAACATGTCATTTGAATCATGTGTTGTAACTGATAACGAGTGTAATATGATCGTTACCATGTCACGTGGTTTATTTGGCTACCTGTGTAATGATGCCGTCACTATGTCACGTGGTTTACCTGATTACCTGTGTAATGTTACCGTCACTATGAAACGTTTACCTGGTTACCTGTGTAATGTTACCATCAATATGAAACGTTTTTTTTTATCTGATTACCCGTGTAATGTGATCGTTACCATGTCACTTAGTTTACCTGATTACCTGTGTAATGTTATCGTCACTATGTCACGTAGTTTACCTGATTACCTGTGTAATGTTATCGTTACCATGTCACGTGGTTTACCAGATTACCTGTGTAATGTGATTGCCTTGTCACGTGGTTTATATGATTATCTTTTCATTGTGTTAATGTACCGTTACCATATCATGTAGTTAACGTCATTCCCTATGTTATTTTTTCGTCATCATGGTATGTCGTTTACCTCATTACCTGCGTCATGTGATGTTTTTATATAACTATATTAGTTAGTGCTAATATAACTAGCATATGAGTTGGGACTAATATTATAAACGTCAGTAACTAATTACATTTAATACTGTTTATACGTGATAAAACATCATATAATAATATATTTGAGTAGTTTTTTTAATGCAGGTATACATTGTATATATGCATATACACTGTAACTTTATGAAGCAGTCACATTGCATGACCTCTCAGTAATGCACTACAAAAAGTCGTCGTAAGTAGTTGCATGCTATACGTTTTCACCACCAGACATCCCAGTGATAATGCTTATATTTACAAGTTACCACCACCACAAACCCAACTGTTTATATATTTGGATGTACAGCTTACTAGTACCAGATATCCTGATGTTTACATATACAAGTGACCACTTCCAGATACCTTGATGCTTATCTTTATATGTACAAGTTACCACTTTCAGATACCCCGATGTTTATGATTTTGTATGTACAAGCTACCAATACTAGAAACCCCAATGTTTATATTTATATGTTCAAGTTACCACTAACATATATCCCAATGTTTTTGTTATATTTACAAGTTCCCACTACTAAATACATCGATATTTATGTTATATGTAGAAGTTATCACTACCAGATACCCCAATGTTTGTGTTTATATGTATACGTTACCACTTACATATACCCCTATATTGGCATTTATATGTACAAATTACCACTACCAGATAACCTAATGTTTATGTTTATATGTACTAAGTATCACCATCAGAACCTCAATGTTTATACATACCAGTTAGCGTTAACAGATACCCACATGTTTATGTTTATATGTAC
>JAUMHH010012631.1:0-11033 GCA_032359455.1 Chlamys rubida
GTCGAATCAAAATTCTTTTAAGGGAGACACAACTTCATATCATGGTTATAATGTATACCAAGTTTCAAAGAGATCGGCCGAAAAATGTAGGAGGAGATTGCCGGACAAACAAACGTTTACGCCGGACGGACAACCCCATACCATAATACTCCCGTCAAATTTGACGGGCTTAAAAGTAGTAATGTACAATGCACCTGGATAGGACAAATGTGATGTATAATACAAGAATTTCAATATGAGGACCTGATGAACCAGACAAATACTGAGCTATCACAATGGTTTGGACAAATACTGAGCTGTTTAACTGGCACTAAAAGAAGCAATTCTATAATGGATTCAAAAGAGACAAATAGAAATGGCCAGCATTATCAAAGAATTGTGAATTCCAGAACACAAAAAAATACTTTTTAAATGATCTTTTTACCTTCCAGCTAAGTAAGTAGACATTTCATATGCGGTTACCTTTGATTATGATATCTAATACAATTTTTCATTCTCAAAGATATTCATAAAGTATCCTAGGTATATAGTCTCTTCTCAAATATGCTACAAGTGAACTATGATATTCTCACCTCCTTTCTAAAGAATTTTGCACTTTGAGGCATGTAAACATTTTATGAATGAAGACAGACTTCATATAGTTACCTACAAATAATAGATGATATATATTTAAAAGATGCATTAACTCATTCATCCCTGAAATTGTATAATGAACTATTCCAACCTTTGAATTGGGAGAGTTCAAATGAGACTTCTGAGGGGTGAATGATCATGAGCTAAGAAAAACTCAAAAAATTATACGGAGGTATATAACTCTGACAAAATTTATAGGTAATGAGATATGTAGCATATACCCTTAACTCGGGCATATTTATTTAGTCACACATCAGCAAGTACAGGTAACCAGAATTTACACCCTGCAGGCGGATGTTTACCAACATGAGGTCTGGTATACTCCTCCACATCTGTACATTTCGTGTATATAGATATCAATACGATTCTGGATTCTATCCAAACAGTGTTATTGCTACAGGAAAGATTGCCACAAAAGATGATAAGCATTACTACGGTGATTACACAGGGTAATGGTCATTATGAGACTTACCTCTAATGACCAAAGACAAGAGCTACAAACCATAAATTAGTTTGTGGAATAAGTGTCTGTGACGCTTTGATGTGAGCTCCATGATCTAGAAACTTTAGGTCAACATTAAAGTTGGGAGAAAAAATGTTACTTGAGGTAAGTTTTGTGAAGTTAGAGGTTGTAAGTTTTGTGAAGTTAGAGGTTGTACCTATAAGCTATATATAAAGTGTCTAAGTCTACTTTAAAGTTACCTTATGGCAATTGGTTCATTATAATTATACCTGCATACATTAAAACAGGTTTGTTGTCATTATAGAACCTGATAGGTGATTTTTTTTGTAGCTGTAACATTAATTGAGATACCTACATGACACTGTATATATGACACCCTATGAAATGTATGACACTTTATGAAATATATTACTGTATAGCTAAATTACCTACATGAAAAAAGCCCAGGTAGTATGTATGCAGTTCCATATGATATTCTACACAGAATGTTTTGTATATATGTGTACAGTGTACCTACATGAAGTTCATGACGCTGTATTCAACCTGAAGTTCATGACACTGTATTCAACATGGAGTTCATGACACTGTATTCAACATGGAGTTCATGCCACTGTATACATTTTCATAAAGGCAAATTACACATTAGAAAATACCTACATTGTACATGGAATTCATGACTATTCCATTAATTCATACCTAAAGTACCTACATTTTCTACATGAATAAGTCCAGGAAATTGTATAGTTTTACCCATGTATATACAGTTCTAAGGCAAATTCTCACCAACAGTTCTGTATGCCTACATTAAGATCTTGACACTAGTACGTATACTGTACCATATGCAATTAAAATCTACATCCAGTTCATGAAATTCTAAATGTACTTCGGTAGTTCATAGCATTTTATACACTGTACCTACATGTACATGTATGCAGTTCATAACATTGTATATCTACATGTAGTTCATTATTTTTATATCTACATGTACATGCATGTAAGTTCATTGCATTTCATATACCTACCTGTAGTTCATAGCATTGTATTATCAACATGTAGATTGTAACACTGTTACCTACAAGAGTTCATAATACAGTAAACCCCTACATGTAGTTATATGGAATTTTAACACACCATAATACCTACATGTAGTTCTTTAAACACTTTATGTACAATCTTACATGAAGTTCTAACACACGATTATACCTACATGATGTTCTATGACTGTGGACACTGTGTCGACCACTGGGATGGTGACTATTGTAGTATAATCCACGCGGCATGTACATCCACTGACCACTCCCACCAAAACTGTGCCGCTGCGCTGCCCCGCCCTGGGATACCACTGCCCCACCCTGGGTCATGTACACCGTGTCATGACCTCCCGAGCCAGAGGAGCTCTGGAGCTGGTGCTGGCTCCGGCTGTGGGTCATTGATGTTGGTCCAGGGGTGGAAGCTCGCGTTCTCGACCGGTTACACATTAGTTCCTGGTCATTCTGGGAACATATCACACTGATTTGCTGACCACTGTTGCTTCGCCTGTATCCACGATGAATTCCGACAGGGGTCCCAGGCATAGAGTTCGACCCAGCAGAAGTTTGAGAATTGTTGGAAGTGCACAAAGATAACGTCAAATCATGGTTTCCTTGTAACTGAAGTGAACCTCGTTTACGTACTCTGCTAGCAGAGTCAAGCACAATACTCTCCATAGCTAAAATGCCCATATCTCTATGTCTTAAACTCAATCATGTTGAAACCAACTAAGCCACCTCTGTGCCAGGTTGTTTTTCTGCCAGAATCTGTGTAGCTACTACAAGTCTGGCTATGGAGATGAGGATCGTAGCTAAAACAGACTGCCTCCCCACTGAGGTGCCACCACACACCAGAAATAACATCCTCACTATCTCCCCAGGCTCCTAGTCAGTGAGGGGTACACACACAGCACACACTGACTGAGGGATACACACAGTACACATGTGAGGGGTATACACATGTACACACCCAGTCTGTGAGGTACAGCACACATATGTTCACCCGAATTAGACTTCCAAAAGTTTTTAAGTGTAATTATAAACATGAAACCTGATGTTTATATATACAATGATTGAGTTTTCTTCCAGCCATATTAAAAAGTGATCAGGGCAGTGGTGATCAACATGCAGTATTCATTAATAATGGAATCATCACTTAGAAAGAACTACAGTCATAAATAATAGGCAAAACTAGACAAACACAACTCTGTAATTAATAAACACAACTAGACTTACACAAGTCCTTTGTTTTACAAAGATAACTAGACTTCCACAAGTCCCTTAAAGAATTAGATCGAGTGACAAACAGTACACCAAGATTTACACAAGTTTCAAGAGTAACACAAACCTAGACTTACACAAGTCACTTTGTGTTAGACTTACACAATTAAGTCCCTTAGAGTGACAAACATAGCTAGACTTACACAAGTCTTTATTCCCAGGTCTGTAATTAATCAAAACAGCTAGACTTACACAAGTCCGTTGCTTTACAAAGATAACTAGACTTCCACAAGTCCCCTAGAGTGACAAACACATCAAGATTAACTAGACTTACACTAGTCCCTTTGAGTGACAAGCATAACTAGACTTACACAAGTCCTTATTACATGTTTTACAACCATACCTATAGACTTACACATTTCCTCATCTAAAATCTCCAAAGATGATGTCATAATAATATAAGTATCATAAAAGTGGGCATTAAACATTCAGAAGGCACCCGCGCTTTCCAAATTGTGAGTTATCATGAGAATTGTATTGACAGCAGCCACTGTCATTGTGTTACATGGGTAAGCTGTGAAACTGATCATTTCCAGCAGGAGTATGTGATTGCAATATTATAACCGGAACTCTTGAGTGATGTAAAAAGTGATGAAAACAAACCCTGCCCAGCGTCTCACAATAAAACCATTCAAACACAGACCAAGGAACCCATTTATATTCATCAATATCTGTTAACCTTACAACCAAACGGTAAAAACGTAGAATCTTCTTCAACGTAAAAAGATTGTAAATTGCTTTTTTGGTAAATTAGGATACATATCGGAGCCAGCCTGTAGTAAAACAGTCGTTAGACGGAGTGGGTCGTAACAATTCGTCGGACAGAATTGATTCTGTGTCAGGACTGTACAAATCTACACTAACATTTCCATACATACAATGGGTTTTTAGTGTTATCATGGGTATCATCAGAAACCTATAGTGCTCTAAGGCAGGAGAAAAATGTCTTAGGAAGCAGAAATAGAATGTTAAGAAGTGGTAAAGGAGACCCGTGAGTACTGTTGTTCTGATATCACATGTATATCGAGTCGAGGTTCTATATAATGAATAACTGATGTATGTTATTTACAATGTCCATATAACATGGTGTAGTTAATTTTCAAAAGTTTAATTTCAAGTTTAAGAAAGCTTAAGCAAGTTTTTCTTTTTAAAATTTGACAATAAATAACTCCAAGTTAAACCCGAGTAAGATCATTATATCGGATGAACGGAGATTATGTATTTTGGAACTTTTTTTTACCACAGTTCCATAACATTGTTACTTAACTGAAATTGCTTTACAAAGGATGAAACAGGCCACTTAGAAATTTGTTTCTAAGTTACCGGGTATCATTTGCTAATTTATTTGAGGAAAAAAAATAAAAAATAATCAACAATTTATTAAAATTTCTCAGTTTTAAAATACGACTTAAATCAACTCTGAATGTACTTAAAGCTTAACACACTTGTTAATATAAATTTCATTATGGTACTGTGCTATAATGCGGATGAAAACAGAGACAGTCAAAGGGCATCTATCAAACTAGGAACTAATTCTCAATATTACTAGTCAATGTAAACAGGTGGAACCTTCAGAAAGGTCATAGTTTAATTGTCAACAGGTGATATTTATGTATCTGTGGTAGCCATATTAAACTGATATTAGATAGAGTGGAACTGGACTTGGTCAATATAGTTGGCGACCGGGTAGCTCAATTGGACTTGGTCAATAGCTGACAATCAGGTAGCTCAATTGGACTTGGTCAATAGCTGGTGACCACTGGTAGCACAATTGGACTTGGTCAATAGCTGGCGACCAGGTAGCTCAATTGCATTTGGTCAATAGCTGGCCACCAGGTAGCTCAATTAGATTTGGTCAATAGCTTGCCACCTGAGGTAGCTCAATTAGATTTTGTCAATAGCTGACAACCAGGTAGCTCAATTAGACTTGGTCAATAGCTGGCGACCAGGTAGCTCAATTGGACTTGGTCAATAGCTGGCAACCAGGTAGCTCAATTGGACTTGGTCAATAGCTGGCGACCAGGTAGCTCAATTGGACTTGTGGTCAATAGCCGGCCACCAGGTACATGTAGTTCAATTGGATTTGGTCAATAGCTGGCAACCAGGTAGCTCAATTAGATTTGGTCAATAGCTGGCCACCAGGTAGTTCAATTGAATTTGGTCAATAGCTGGCAACCAGGTAGCTCAATTGGATTTGGTCAATAGCTGGCAACCAGGTAGCTCAATTGGATTTGGTCAATAGCTGACAACCAGGTAGCTCAATTGGATTTGGTCAATAGCTGGCAACCAGGTAGCTCAATTGGATTTGGTCAACAGCTGGCCACCAGTTAGTTCAATTGGATTTGGTCAATAGCTGGTGACCAGTTAGTTCAATTGGATTTGGTCAATAGCTGGCCACCAGGTAGTTTAATTGAATTTGGTCAATAGCTGGCAACCAGGTAGCTCAATTGGATTTGGTCAATAGCTGGTGACCAGGTAGCTCAATTGGATTTGGTCAATAGCTGGCCACCAGGTAGCTCAATTGGATTTGGTCAATAGCTGGCCACCAGGTAGCTCAATTGGATTTGGTAAATAGCTGGTGACCAGGTAGCTCAATTGGACTTGGTCAATAGCTGGCCACCAGTTAGTTCAATTGGATTTGGTCAATAGCTGGTGACCACTGGTAGCTCAATTGGATTTGGTCAATAGCTGGCCACCAGTTAGTTCAATTGGATTTGGTCAATAGCTGGCCACCAGGTAGTTAAATTAGACTTGGTCTATAGCTTGCAACCAGGTAGTTCAATTGTACTTGGTCTATAGCTTGCAACCAGGTAGTTTAATTGGATTTGGTCAATAGCTGGCCACCAGGTAGCTCAATTAGATTTGGTCAATAGCTGGCCACCAGGTAGTTCAATTGAATTTGGTCAATAGCTGGCCACAAGGTAGCTCAATTGGACTTGGTCAATAGCTGGCCACAAGGTAGCTCAATTGGACTTGGTCAATAGCTGGCCACAAGGTAGCTCAATAGGTAAGAACATCCATGTAGAGGTCAGAAATCCAAGGTCGAGCCACACAGTTTTCCTCATCAGTGTTACAGTGATGTCATGAACTCTTGTTTCAAGTAGTTGGTGTACACTTGGAAAGGGGATATCCAACCAGTGAGCTGGCTTAGAAATAGTGTTGGCTTTGGGGCCAAAGGCTAAGAAAAACTTTTTATTATTTCAATATAATACATGACTGCATGATGATGACTGATATAATTATTACAGAAAATTTCATTACCGGGTAATGATTTTTTGTAAACGTTATACACATTTATGTTTATCATAAACAAACATTTTCAAAATGATTCATCACAACTATATATAAACTAAAAATCTCCATGACCATGACACATTTTTCCCATATTTACAGTTATAATAAGAAACAATTGTGTATAATTTTGGTTATTACTAATATGTTGCCCTGGGCAGGTAAATACATGTATATTTATGACATTACCTGTGGCTAAAAGTGAGTTCATCAGGTCCTTCTTCCCTCTGTCACACGATAATGATTTCACTCGCATGTTTACTATATGGTCGACAAGGAAGTTGAGACTGTGTGTATTGGCTGTCACATGCCCACAAAAGAATAACATTATACCCGTACGGCGTGAGCTCATTCAGTTACGTGTGATTATAGGTTTTCTAGAGCCACTCAACTCACTTTCACTTTCATTTTCATAAACATTTTACTTTCTCTGTCAGTTGTGAATAATAGTAACTGAAATCACTAAATCCTTGAGCAGGAAAAATAAAGAACTATATTTATACTTTCTTGGTAAATTCATTTTTTAAGTCAGTAAAATCAGAAAAACATCAATGTTTATATAATCTGTATGTTGAAAACTCAGTCTTCCAGTGATTTTGTTTCTGAAGCCATGCTACAATGCTTTGTTAATATCAAGCTGTCAGGACAAATGTATAAAGACACTAAACTAAAACACTATTATAACACAAAAAATGCCAATATAATGTCACAATATAATGTCATTGTAAACAACATTGTACATAAGTGTCCAATTATGTCCTAAATTGTTATTTAAAAGCTTGACAAATATTTTATGTATGATGATAATTGAGGTTTTTTTTATATGTTGTTAATAAATTTGAAGTATGTGTACTTCATTTTTATCATTCTCGCATCCTTTGTAAATTTTTCATTACAAAATATATTTTTTTTTACTTGTGCCAGCCATGCAGTGAATGTACACCAGTATACTTTTTTAATGTTTTTTGTGTAAAACAATAATTCAGGCTAGTGCTAGTGAACGTGAAGCTGACAGTCAGTCAGAAAAACACTTTTTTTGTGAATATTCACCTGTATGATTCTTCGCAAGTCATTCAAATGGTCTGAATTTGTTTTCCAATTCTTATATGAAATTAATTAAATGTTCTTTTCAAATAAAATCAGCAATCAAATAACTTTGACTATACATATTCCTACTATAAAGTACTTAAGATTCAGTCTGAACCAGTGCAATTTGCTTCATGTGGATCTACTCGTATGAACAGCCTAAACCATGTTGTTGACATAAATGTCAAGTCAACAGCCGTCAACAAGCCATCTAACAAACCACAATGATTGATAGACTCATAACCTGTTTATTCCGAAGGCAATTAAACAGGCATTTCATGTCTGACTAAGAAATAATCCAGAAAATGTTACGAGGTGTATATGGACCAAAAGGTTTCCTATTCCCTGTTTACTGAAAGTCGAAACTAATGACTAAAACAATAGACTATTTGATGGTTTCACATGAAATTTAAACCCCCCACAAATGTTTTCCCGGGAATATAGTTATGAAATTTGATTTTGTGAAATTAAAGCATTATACATTATACATTATTAATGATTATAAATCATCAATTATCAGTTAAGTCAATTATATCTACATATTTTTAAAATTCATAATAAAATGCCATAAAAATATCAATCATTTACATTCGAAAAGTCTGATATATAAAAACACTCATAAAATTCCAGCCCAATATTTCAGTGAGTGAGAGATGTACACCAATTCATATGTTTCATCACCTGCTCAGTACAAGTACACATATATCTCTACACGGACAAGCAGTGAGGAGCCAGTCTCCAGGCTACAGTGATAAGTTCTTCGTCAGGCCCTCGGAGAGATAAGCCTGCTTGCCTTGGCTCTCACTGCCAGGCGGAGATTAAGGTACCAAGCACCAGACTGATCTGTTTAGCAGACCAGGGGATTTTTTCACTGCTCTATATTCCCTCAATATAGAACAAAAAATGTGATGGAATAAAATCCAGTTGTAAAACAGAGAAAAAAAATTTCAGTGACAAAAAAAACAATACAGAAAATGTTTCAGTGTAGATTTAAAGTACCGGTAGATGTCAAACATCTCCAATTTTGCATCATATTTTAAAATTGATTAAATCATATAAAGGACTTAATTATTTTGGTGAGGTTATTTTTTATGTTGGACAGTAATTATCAGGTACAGTCTTCCAAAGTGAATATTTTGCAGATTGTACATTCATATATATACACACATTACAAAAGGAAGTTTTAAAGATATATCCTACCATACCGTTATACTTGTAATTTGTATAAGAGTTACTTCCCTTAACAACTTTTCAAAATTCAGAAATGTCATTCTTTAATCAACATTTACACATGCATCTTGTGTTCCTCATTTCAACTTGCTGTGTCAACATTTGCGGTCAAATACGATATATATACATGTAAGTGTCTGTTAATATATGGAATTCTCTTGAAATGAAGATGCAAACGACAGAAAGTTAGCACATCCTTAAGTTATCTACATTTAGTAGAAAGAGCACTGGAATTACTCTTCCAAAACGTTACACCGTTCAATTAGTAGGTAATTACCTGACAAACATTATAGCTATAATTTAGTAACAATAGTTATTCAAGACACAGATGGTTTTATTTAGTATTAATGATAATAAATTCAAGAATTGACAGACATGTCTGGGATACTACATTATTATATCCTATTAAGAGATTTTATATATATCTGGTATATCAAGTATATACTATGCAATGATATAATTATGCATGTAGAAATTCTTAAATTCATGCTTTGACTGGGCCTACATTTAACTCGCAGTAAACAATGAGAAAAACAAATCCCTTGATACAATATGGTCAGTGACATATATAAGCATATTTGATTCAGCCAATTTTCTGAGACGAAGGGAGGCAACTCTCGGTATACCCCTGTGTGTTTAATTACAAACTGTCCATTCTGTCGGCTACATGCATTGTTTATTGGTCTTTAAATTGAGGAAGTTTCATACATCTTTTTTAGATTTATTATGAAACTGGGTGTGTACTAGTGAAACTGATGCTGACATGCGGAGATAGACAGTAATTGTTTATATCAAAATGAGATGCAGCGTGTAGATTAACTATACACAGCTGATGCAGGTGTGTACGGGAATGCCACAGTCTAGGCCCTCAGATCCAGCAACTGAGGAATACTCAGTCAGAGGCAAGCTTCTTATAAACATACGGGACCAACTTTGAGGAACAACTTTTCAGGCAATTAAGCTTATTTTAAACCTGGACAAAAATTGACTGACTGAAACTGAAGGAAAATTTTGGAAGCAAGCCTTTGACAAACTTCCACCTAAGCAAGCCTCTTTAACTCATTCACCCCTGAAGACACATTTGAACCCTTCTAATTCAAAGGTTGGAATAGTTCATTATGACATTTCAGGGGTGAATGAGTTAATAAACCGGGATCAACATTGGGGACAGACTGTCACAGGACAATTTCGGAAGCAAGTCTTAGACAAACTTCTACCAATGTGATCTACTCAGAGAGACACCTGCAAAAGCAAGCCTTTTAGCTTCCTCCAATATCGGGGACCCAAATCAGATTGACAATTTCTGCTAAAATCCTCTTACATTAATGTTCAATGTCTGAGACCATCTCAGAGGGACAACTTCTGATAAATGAATTTCCATCAATACTTGCCCCATGAAATATTCAAACACCATACTTTAGACAGAATTAAAGGTCAGGTCAAATGTCAAATCTAAAGGTCAGGTCAAATGTCAAAAGATCCTGAAGTACGATTACAACACTGCTACAGTTTTAAGCCTGTAATAAAAATCTATTTAGTATGCAAAATTTTTTATGGCATTTGATGTCAAATCCATTACAACTTAACTCCCAGATAATTGACTTTGAATTTCTTTTATGGGGCAATTGCCCATATGGCTTCAATCGCTTTACAGAATTACAATCAAAATCTCTTAAAGTCATTCTGACAGGGGGGGTTACACTTTTGACTAAAATTTGTCATTTACACTTGTGGTTTACAATGACAGGCATTTGCAATTTACATCTTACTTATTTTGTTTGTAATTCACATGTGACTTTTATTTGAGATTTACACTTTTTAAGGTAAACGTTACCAACAAGTTAAGCTGTATTATTGCCATTGTCAATATTGTGAGATATATATGTAAGTCCTTTTCAAAAGAATTATACCATGAAACACATGTTGCGATGCATTTTTATTGTTGTTTGAAGTTTTTAACATATTTGACCCCAGTGACCTTGAAAGTAGGTCAAGGTCATTTTAATGAGGAAAATTTATAG
>JAUMHH010012642.1:0-11032 GCA_032359455.1 Chlamys rubida
TGCGAATTCCCAGCTCGGGATCTACATATATATGTATGTATTATAATGTATCAATACATAAATATTGACGGAGAACTGGGAATTCACACCAGGCCCCTGTGCGCGCCACACGGTTACATAACAGGTAAGTATAAGCTGTATGTACGTACGTTTGTAAATGAGGAAATTTT
Organism: Chlamys rubida; assembly: GCA_032359455.1. Taxonomy (NCBI): domain Eukaryota; kingdom Metazoa; phylum Mollusca; class Bivalvia; order Pectinida; family Pectinidae; genus Chlamys; species Chlamys rubida. The sequence continues at coordinate 171 of JAUMHH010012642.1, forward strand.
AAAGTAGAATTTCAGAACAGTCATGAAATGTTAAAAATCTACATTGGACGTCAAGAATTTCACACAAGTTTCATTTTTGAAGAGATCATTATAGAAGTGATCGTACGTGGTGTATAAACTTAGATTTGATTTTCAACAGAAAATGCATTATTGCGAAATACACATGTACACAGAGGAAATTGGAAGTAGACCTTCAGAACAGTTATAAATGTTTAAAAATCTACATTAGACGTCAAGAATTTCAGAACAGTTTTGAATATTATGAAAAAAGATATACATTGTATGTGAGGAATCTCACACAAGATTCAGTTTTGATACTACCATTGTGGAAGTGCACGTGAGGTGTATAGACATAAGACGTGTCGCGTACAATCACAACAGTCCAACCGTGACGACCCGCCACGTACTCGTAGCTGACCGTGTAGGGTTAAACGCTTGTACACAAAATTTGCATATCTATATTTACACGTAGATTTAAACAGAGAAATGAGTCAGTGCTACGTACACACGTGCAGCAGAATGACATTATTTCATTATAAACGTTACCAGAAAGTATAATTTTATTACTAATAAGATGTAAGATTTAGCAGTGTATAGACTTCATACTTGAACAAGTAAGTGAATTCAGTTACAACATAATTCCTAATTTATTATATAAGCACAACAAACTAGAGTAAGAGACTCAAGAGACAAAATATTTAGAACAATTGATCCAGAAATTACTTTTCATTATATATGCTTTGTATATAGCTTTTTTACATGCACAATGTACCTTGTACATGTACAATGTACCTGTACATATAGCTGCATACATAGATTGAGTTTTCAATGAACCATTGAGCTATCTTCTAAATACAGTGTAAATAAACGAGTACTTACCAAACATTATGAATTACTACAATTTTATGACAGAAATTAAGAACAAAATGGACATCACTGACACTTTCGGGTTTATCTATATAAAACTTGTGGATTTTTTTTAAAAAAAAAAAAAGCAACAACAAAAAATAGACACTTTGAATTTGAGAAGTATAAATCAAACATCACTGAACATTTACTATCTTATTTAGATAATAGGTTTCTTTTTCAGGTTCTGATATATATATCAGTCTATTTGGACAGCGTTGATACCGAGACGCGTTCAGCAAGAGTCCTGGGCCCGGTCCGCCTTGGAGGGGGGTCGGGATACATGTGTAGATCACGCAGAGTAGTGACATGGGCCTTACGCTGCTGGTTATCGCGAATAACAATACGACCATCAATGGTCCACGTACCAGATATGTGTTTGTTCTTTTTCAACCACAGGGCCTTACTGTACACCTCCATCCGCTGTTTCGTCAGTGCTTCATTAATATAGAGGGCCGGGGGTTTAATAAAGCTGGGTGGTTGTTGATCAGCCTGATCACCTTTATTGGACTTGATGAGGTTGAATCTCGCCTCGTAGACTGAAGCCCGGATGCGATACGAAATAAAACGGACAATAATGTCTCTCGGTCGGTCTGGATTTTTCGGACCGACTCTGTGTGTCCTACTTATATCTCCATGAACAACAGCTACACCTAGCGCGTGATTACATGCATTTAAAATGAGGTCATCAGTACACTCTCGTTCATTCTCCAGTATCCCACGAAATTTGAGGCAGTTACGGCGGGAGTATTGTTCCATCTCATCCATCCGATCTTTCAAAGTTTCTATCTCGGCCTTGAGACTATCAATACCCATTGATGATTGTAGAGTCTGTTTAAAAAGTTCATTGTCCATGAGTAAACCAACAACATGTTTGATTGTTTGGGGGTCCTTCAGTGCGCTCAATGTATCGACACTGCTTTTAACCTTTTTAGATAATTCAGCTGCCATTTTACAGTGGTAGAATTCAAAATCAAATACAAATGTCAATCCAAACAATAAACACAAACAGATAAATTGGGTATATACGTGTAAAGTCGATATGAAGCGCGTGTACGTATTCACATGTACATGTACGACGTATGATTGCACGCTTTTTATGGGGTTACTCACAGGTACGGAACGAGGGTAAATAAATAGCCAATATCAGGAGAGATTCTCAGTAATTCAGTATAAACAGATACATAGATAGGAGTACATCACTTCTCCTTCGTACTCACTTGCTTATATGTCCATATTCCATATGAAATCTCTCCCCATACAGATTTTTTGTCGGAGCTAATTCATACCAGCTCAGGTAGCGCCATACCGGAAGTATCTCTACGTCATGCTTTATACTAGATAGTTTCTGGAGGTACGCTGGCCTGTTGGAGAATAATACATGCACGCGCGTAGTCTATCTTCCAGTAATAAATACATGTAGCTAGTAACCAATACAAAATGTCGTTCGATTGAAGACGAGAAAGAATTGTTCATACATCATTTGACCATTTCAATTTAGGTTCAGTGGGTTACAGAACATTAGATTATAGTAAATATTTGTTGCATAATTCTCAAATATAACAGTAGAGTAAATGTGTACCAGGCAAGTAACATGTAAAAGGGAGGGACATACTGCAGATAATATATTTCAATTTAAAAATTACAGTTGAAACAGTCAAACAAAGTTTCATATCGGCTATCGTAGGTAAAACTATTTTCAAGTTTCCTGCCACAATATGGATATGTGGTACCTGTAATAATTCCAGATTTGATTGTGTGCTGTGTGAGAATGTCTTTGATTGGTTAATGATAGCACACGTGACAAAATACAGCTGTATTAATTGCCGTTTGTTTTTCATATCACCAAATCCCAGTTTTTCAATAAGCTATTGTCGTTCGAGGTGTTTCCCATTGTATAATCAAACTCACCTTGCTATATCTACTGTTTTTCATTATTTCTGCATTATTCTCTTTATCTTATTGTTAATTATTGTTAGTATTATCAATTTGAAAAAAAACTAGTTTTAAGTAGTACTGTTGACTACATAATTTTTACTACAGTGACACTTTATATCGTCTGATGCATTGACGATATCAATCCGACAAAGCTTAGGCTAAACTGACGAGGTATTTCGAGGTCTCTATATGGGTTGCTCACAGCGATCAAAATAGTGGCAATATAAAGAATTAATCTGGATGTTTCCAACGTCAGAAAGCATGAACAGAGGTGAATTTACTTACACATATATTCATGAACTTCCACGAACATTTTAAACACTAGGCCTACGCCGCACACACATAGCGAGGGCGAGACTACCAATAGCCAGACCCCGCAGGATACCGGGTTGGAATTGCGACACATACTGTTCCTCCTTATGATGACATACAAAGGTAACACCGGATTGTCAAACTGGGTGTCAGGACCGGCCTTTCCGTGCTCCCAAATCACCATCCCTCGAGTTCACATTACACCAGGCTACATGTTGAAAATCCTTCTATGTTGAATTGCATAAATTATAGTCATTCGTAAATTAAATTACTGTTTCTTTATATTTTTCTCAACAAGGTCGCTCAAGTCGAATAAAGCGGTCGCTAGGAAACTGTCTTAGTTTTGAGATCTCCGAAATGACATTGCGAGGTTAAGTCATATTAAGACACCCAAATTTATTAATGAAAGAAAGATGTTCGTAATTCAAATCATGTTTTCGGTTTTTCCTTTTCATTGATACATGTGGTGATTTGGAGTTGTTCGTAAATCCCCCTCCCCCGTTCATACATTCAAACCCTTTACTATTATTAATAATAGTAACAAAACTTCATTCTGAAAGCCTTCAACTTGAGGTCGATATCTGGGAGTTGCACAAACTACAACCAGACTTTAAACCAGGTTTGGTATCTTACTAAATGATCATCATACTTTTATAGAAATATTAGACATACATTCTTATTTTGTAATTTAAATGCATCAGACTAGTTGTTACTGACAAAGTATCGAACATTTTGATAATATTAAAGACGAAATAATAGTCCCTCGACCCTGTATAGTTAACATCTTTTTGACCGCATTTAAAAATCTTTACGTATTTGGACAATTTTCGACTCCCAGTTTACAGATTTACATAACGGATGATTAGAGCCTAGATATAAGCACCACACTTAGCCTCTAAATGCCGTAAAGCAGTACTCGGTCTAAGAAAATCATGTACAGATATGCAATTAAATTTCAAAACTTACATGTCACTTTGCGATACTTATGTTCGTAGCATTGCGAACAACGCATGTGAAGTGTGCGATTTACATCAAATCAATAATATTGAAACAGTGCCTCTTGATTTCTGTAAGAATTTCCTCGATGCACCAAGTGATATAGTCTATTTATAGCTCAGAAGATACTCCTTCTTTGTGACCAGAAAGCTTAGTATATTAAAATACTGGTGTAAGTTATTAAGGAACATAATTGTATACTTCAATGTTAATATGTTTATTTCTTTAATATTTGTGAAGCAACAAAATCCACTCTAGATTGGTTAGCGTTTTGATTTGAGTTTGACAGTGGTCCTTATGTGATTAGATTTTTTTTTAAATCACACACGTCGCTCATCTATTGTTATTATGACATCAATGATGGCCGGTGTATTTGAAAACAGAACTGACACCGTCCACGTATTAAAACGCTACAATTAAAACAAACACAAGTTAAGTTATCATCTGTCTATAATAAAAGTCGGCCTTTATGTTGTTTTCCTATCCTAATCACAACTTAAACAGTAACGTGTAAACAAGAGTTTATCTTTCAACAACGACAAGTGTGGCTGTTGAAACGTCACATGTGCTTCGGAACCTCTCTAAATACAGCATACGGCAAACGAATATTCTCGATATATTACGAAAGGTTGATAGCTCGTGTTCGAGATACACATTTTTTATCTTCCTCTAATACATTGAAGGGCGGACTTGAAGTAGGTACGAGAGGTTATCACGTTTTTAAAATAAGATTAACTGGAATTTCTAAATTTAGCTTCTACAAAGAAGCACAAAGGCGGGGGTTTGTTGTTGGATCGATTTTATTACTCCATCGAAATTGAGCGGCAAATATTGAAATAGAAAAAGCGTCTTGTGAACGAATCACGTACGCTAGCCTTCTTGTCAAAAATAATATTCCTCTACAACCCAATTCAACATCCGGATCAAAGTCCGTGGAGGCGTGATTGCCAAAAACATGAAGGTGAGTTACTGAACAGGAACCGATACATTTTCATTACAGAACATTAATATGAATAAGTTGTCACTGGCAATGTCACAATCATGTATTGTTAGAATGAAAAAGACGGCATAAGAGTGTTGATGATGTGCCCTGGCACCACTATAGCAATAAGTTCGGGTGTTTTTGTACTACAATTCGAACATGTACCAAGTCATCTTTAGCCTAGAGTACAGATTATATCCTTTTGCATGTTAAAGATTTTGGCGCTGATATTTGATAATAAGGTGATAACGGGAGGTAGGTTTTACCATGATGCTTTGCAGCAAACCGCAGTGGTTGTCATGGGAAACAATATCTATATCTCCAGGAACATTCCGCTTACTTGAAGCAATTTTTATCAGCCATTGTTTTGTTTTTATCGTCTACTTTTTGTGTCATTCAGGCGTGTTATCATCGACAATAATAACCTTAGACTTACAAATAGAATGGTATAAAGCTGGCGTCGTGTTTTGTAGGAATTTTCTCGATGTGCAGAGGTCAACACCAAGTAATATAGTCTATTTTGAGCTTGGAAGATACAAACAAAATGTACTCCTTCTTTATGACCAGGAAGCTTAGTATATTAAAATACTGGTGTCAGTTATTAAGGGAACATAACTGTATACTTCAATGTTGTTATGTTTTTTTCTTTAATATATGTGAAGCAAATCCAAATTTTTAAAAATGGGCGGCAAATGTAAAAAGAGAACTTTAAATGTTATTAGGGGAGAAATATGGCAAAATCAGCAAAATATTGACCTAAAACTTATTCCAAGTCGAACAACGCTAGCATTATACTGTTCTTCAAAACCTGTTTACATTCTACCATTTTCCCACTTTTTCAAGAAATGTGACTTAAATCAATAACGTGTAGACCCTGTGTACATGACTTAAATCAATAACGTGTAGACCCTGTGTACATGACTTAAATCAATAACGTGTAGACCCTGTGTACATGACTTAAATCAATAACGTGTAGACCGTGTGTACATGACTTAAATCAATAACGTGTAGACCCTGTGTACATGTAGACCCTGTGTACATGTAGACCCTGTGTACATGTAGACCCTGTGTACATGTAGACCCTGTGTAGACCATGTGTACATGTAGACCCTGTGTACGTGTAGACCCTGTGTACGTGTAGACCCTGTGTACATGTAGACCATGTGTACATGTAGACCATGTGTACATGTAGACCCTCACTGTGTACATGTAGACCCTGTGTACGTGTAGGCCCTGTGTACGTGTAGACCCTCCCTGTGTACATGTAGACCATGTGTACGTGTAGACCCTGTGTACGTGTAGACCCTATGTACGTGTAGACCCTGTGTACATGTAGACCCTGTGTACGTGTAGACCCTGTGTACATGCAAAGTCATGTATCAAAGCCAATTCAACTAAAATACGAGAAAACGATTTTTACTTTTCGATTGTCTGCGCACTGTTTTACAATTACAGCAGGGAGATACAAAAAAATAGCCTGTTTCTAATCGTATTTGTCCTATATGTACTATTGAAGTAGAAGAGGAATTCAACTTTGTTCTAAATTTAAGAGTATATAATGTCCTTAGTCAAAAACCGTAAACACCTTATTATCGCTGCAAGCCGTCCGTCCGTGAATAAACTTTAAAAAGTACACAAAATACTACGGAACTATGTAATATACGGTAAAATTGTGTGTAAAGCATTTGCAGTGAGGTCACATCTATTTGTCTTTGAACTTAGGTAATTATCTATAAGTGTCATCCTCGATACTCCAGAGCTATAGAGGGCGAAAGTGAACGTAAGCCCTTAACTATTGATGGTGATATAAGAGTATGACTTGAACTTGACTTATGTATGACATTGTATTGTGGATAGTATATGTATTGTGATAATCAATCAGCTGTGTCACTTACGATAACAAAGTTGGCGTCCTGTTATAACTTTACATGAAAATCATCCGATTCCGTATGTGTCTTGTGTCCACGGCCAATACATAATAAATTAATTCCGTGTTGTGATCATACAGCTTTTTTAGTGGCCAGAAGAATAAAAACAAAGGAGTGAAAAAAATTATTTTATATATGTTTGTGCATTTAACTTAATCCACAGCTCAGTAAAATTTGTTGGCGTATTGATAAGAAAAATACATTCCTTTTACTTTTTATGACCTTCTAATAAATTATGTGTACAGCTTAACAAAAAGAGGCGTTTCTGATATGTAATAAGATGTTTTTTTAACGAGAACATGTGCTATAAATATTTGGTCATTTCAAATCCAAGATGACCATGATGACCTCAGTCTGACCAAAACATATATTATTTATTCTCTCCGGTGAGACTATTGAAATCATAGTTAAAACCACACCTGGCAAATATAGATTCCATTTGGACTTACCTAATAACAAACCCCTTCGAACTGACATAAAACAACTTATTTCCTGTAGGGATCCTGACATGTTTACACATACCAAATTTTACTCAGTAATGAGTGGACAGGTCACAGCAAATCAGAGGTCACTGTTGCCATCTTGATTGTTCATCAACGAGAAAACAATGCTGTACCATTTACATGTATATCACATGACTATCTTATTTTGAAAATTTGATGAATTTGGCTCGTTTGGAAAGATTCGGACTAGAAGTAGCCAGAATTATAATGGCAAAAAAATAAAGGTAACACCTCGTTTGCACTACTACGTTTATAAATTATAGGGATAACAATTTTATGAAACAATCCAGCGTGGAATTTTTTTCTTGCTTTGTGGTTTTGTATTTAACTTTTTCGTCATATGAAGGATGTCTTACATTTTACAGTTCATATCATTTATGACATAAATATGCAAACCCTGCATCTCCACTACTCAGATCAATGGCTATAATAGCTATTTAATTATCTTAACACATCCAGGGGAATGATTCAAAGTTAAACAGGTTGGAAGTAATTGTGTGACCTAACCTTTGCACATTGCACACCCTGATACCTCCTATGTTAAAATTCATGAATAATTTATCATTTTTGATTATAAGTACTAATGTCAAAATATAACTTTTTTTATTCAATTCATATTTCATAAATATTTCTAGATTACGTAAATCTAAATTAATTTGAATTCAAATCGAAATTCTCAAAAACATATATGCTTTACTGAATTTTCGATGGATTTATCTGAATATCACTGTATACGAGCTACCCCACTTATATTTAATTAATCGAATTTGAAATTGAAATTGTTTTGAAATACTTCTGTAAGGATGGATTTTGTTCATCTTTTAACTTAGTTTTTGCAATTTTTGACAAAGTTTCTTTTAAATCACGTCATAATTCATTACAAAATTGTGGAGAACATTTCGCAGATATTGATTTCATTTAAACTTAATAGTTGCCTCACATCCACATGCATGTCCACTGCAAGGTAATCATTAACTGCATCTTAGATACATAAGTGTTTTGCAATTTATCTTAACGCTTTTTCGCCTCTCATAGGTTATCTCCCTCAGACTATCATTTTTCTCTGACCCTCATTTCAACCTGTTATAGTACATTTGGAAAGTATATGTACATTTTATCATGTACTTCTTACTTAACAAAACCAGTATATGTATCACCTGAAAGGGATCACCCTACACTTCTTCATTGTATTAAAATCCAGGCAAGTCCCAATAACTCCACTATTAATATCAATCTAGGAAGGTACCCCTAATAATCAATTTTCTTATCTATAATACCTTTTATATAACTTGTAAACAGCTTCTGTTTCTGCATTAAAAAGTACATGTTCACAGACTGGACGGTAGCTGTAATAGAGACAATCGATCAAATAACTCAGTAAGGTGTATCAGTTATCTACTATATATATATATATCTATTTATATGTCTGAGGTCAGATATACCCTACACCGTGATGTTTACGTAACCTTATCCCAGTGTATGTTCTGTAAAATGTGGTAAAACCAGTCTGACGTGACTTTGACTTAAACACGCCTGAGCATATGATATTGCCTTTGCAGGCTTACATTCTGACTACACCTACATTGTATCTACGTCACTTCCCTTTTGTTTATATTTTTATATCTCTCAGATTAACAATTCCACTAATTCGATTGTAAACGAAAGTGCAAGCAGTCGTTTAATTTTCTCTCTATATATAAGCATCACCCGCAAAAGGTTTTTTAGCCACAAAATCTTGGTATGTAAGCAAACAATGCTTTGAGCACGAAGTGGTTCATTTACTGAAACTAAAGTACATGCTTTCAATAACGCTGCAATTCCTCTATATGAGGGTTTTTATTTTAATGACATATTTCTTAACTTTTCTGTTTATTATATTTATGATTTCTTTATGAAATAAATAATTAAAAAGGTGGATTTAATCTTCTGTCTTATAAGTAATTATATATTTAAGGTTAGATCGTATCATATCTTCTTGCAATAGTTGTTAAAACAAGAATGCTTTCAAATGGTAACAAATTAAATATTTAAAATATCACAAAATTTATTTAGTTTTTGTATATTTAAATGCACGATTTACATGGTAACTACAACTATGGTGTTACGTATTCAAATGATAGTAAATAAATATGAATGACTGAAGCATGAGTTCTATTTGGTATACACTGTCTGTAGACCAGATTTACACTAACTGACTGAAACTTATTCTAAATCAGATTCTCCATGATCAGTCTGTTATAAACGGGGAAACGATGTTTAAATCTCACCTTAATCTGTTTGTTACAAATTTTGAAAGAACACAAAAAGAACAATTATTATATAAATAATTTCGAAAACGATTTGTTATAGTGCTTGGGAGATGGAATGATGGTGCAACAAAATAGGTTATGTACTTTCAGGAATTATGGACAAATAGTAGATGGGTTGCATTATTTCCTTTAATGCCATTATCTGTCCGACTATTGGGAGTTATATTTTCGCAACTACTATTGCTCAAGACAAAAAACATTTCTATATAGTTAGTGAACATTTTACTCAAGGAATGTACAAAGGAAAAATATCAGTGCTTTCATAACAGATTTTTAACAACGGATCCTAAATTAATTTGTCCCGTAGTATTAAGAGTCATTTTTGTGTTTACTCTCTTTATTGACTAATGAATGATAATAGACTTTTTAACGCGTTTTTATGCACTGCTTTTTACAAGAGAATACTTCAAATTTTAAATTGAACATTTGCGTGATTTGTATTTTTCTCAAAGTTCACAGAGAGAGTATCTGTGCAACCGGACAACATACTTGTTATACTCGTCCCACAACAATCTATTACGTCAGAGAGAGGTAAAACATCATAGCCTTTGGTGGGTGGATGTTACACACAGATATTATGCCCCTAAATGATGTAACTGGTCATAGCTAGTTTGGCTGATTTTACGCATTCATCTTCGTCTCAAACGCTAGTATCTTTAATCGACAGAAACCAAACGGTTATAATTTCTAATTTACATTACTGAAAGTAAAACAAAAGAATGCACTTATATAAATCTTTTACCTTTCATCGTAACCAACATTAACAACTATAGCTTAGGGATAGTGACGTGAATAGGGATAAATTACACGGGAAGATAGAAGAGAGTTGGGGAAATGCATTGTAAAATATGGTACATGTATAAAATATCTGTTGCGTCATCAATATTACACTTTAAGGTTGATTTACAGACTATTTCAAGAAAAGTATATATATACATATATTTAAGCAATAAACTGCATAGATGTGGCAGACCAACTGGTATAACTG
>JAUMHH010012664.1:0-11031 GCA_032359455.1 Chlamys rubida
GTCTACAGTATTTGTGAACACCGTACATTCCCGCCTGTGGAGTTGTTTGTATTGTCTGATCACGATGAGGACATATATCTGTATCTACCAATAAGCTCCCTACTCCTCATCAGTAACGAAATTGTTTTATAGGAAAAAAGGGCATCACCGTTATAACCTATTAACACCTACACACAGGTGCTGGACACACTTATAGTAATATGATGTGTATATGATATATAATAGTAAAGGTATATAATGCCAAGGTGACACCAATGACCGAAATCCTCGAAAAAAATAATGAAATCGGCAGTACAGCTTCCTAAATCGCTTTCAAATCTGACCATCAGACCCTAATGTACTCATGAAAACCACTGGTTTGGTACCTGAAAGCCTTACCTGCAATATTTCATCATTTAAAATCGAAAAAATTACCCTTTTCTTATCCTTGTCAATTCGGACGTCCAGTGATTTTACGTGAAAAATGCGTTTTTTCACTATCGACGATTTGCAAGGATAATCGTCAATGACATCTTTCTGAATTACTCTCCCCCTTTCAAACAAACAGTAGCAATCCCTGTGGATCTACATATATGTTCTCACTGTGTGTCAAGTACTTCATTTGCACCATTATGATTAAGTCATACACTGGTTATACGAGTTGTTTCCCTTTAACTGATAAAAAGAATATGATAGCTGGAGTGGCTTCGGTTTTCGAATATTGTTCCTGGTGTAATATCTAAAACTCCTTTCCTCCGTTTCAATTATTTTATTCACAGACACTTTGTGTTAAATGCAGGAGAACATCGATAGCGAACTCCGGTTTGAAGCCAAAAACGCAGGAGGTAGACGCTGAGTGAAACGCTATACATTACACTGTACGGGTATAAATGTGAATTCGCAAAAGATAAAATAGGTGTCTTAAATATCAAAATAAAGTTAATCCTAAATAATAAAAAATACTGTACAGATATTTTAGAATATAAAATCGATGAAAGTATCTGGTTTTGAGTGCCTTAATAGAAAAGCACTAAATATATACGATGTATGTATTTAATTTTTTTATTTACTCTCCTCGCGAATATATTTTTTAAAAGGTCACTTAAAAACATCATATATCAGACATCAATCTAGAAGATCTTGCACTTTTTAAAAAACAAATACAAATAACAAATAACTTCAGTTATGAAAGTCTGTCTTCTTGTTTTGCCTTTTCATTCATTTGCTCTGACGTTATATTTATCACCCCCTGTAAAAAGTTCTTCATTGTGATAAGCTATTTCTAAAAGGTATGGCATTGCGTTGTCTTAAGCAACAATTGATTTAACAAATGTTGGTATGGTCCTATAACACATATAGCTATTGATGACAAACTTAATCAAGCCCGGCAGGTTTGTCAGCAATAGAAATGTGTGTTATAGGACCATAACGATATTTGCTAACATATTCATTATTTATATTTCCCTTTTGATAGAGTAGTTACGCTTTGAACAGCAAATCATGTCTTGACAACAATGAAATTGATGACGTCACAATAGAGATTGATGACGTTGCAATAGCAAATGTTGTTATAGTCTCATAACATCATTTGCCTTCGCAACGCATTACAAAGGAAGGATGAAGAGCAAATGTTGTTATATACGGAGTGATACAAACAATTGCACAAAGACGTTACAAACACTAGAAATATATTGCTCTTCTTATGCTAATACTTAAACCGGCAGGTGCTTTCTAAACAAGAGGCTTCCACTGCCGAAACGTTTTTTGTTCCTTCTTATAGTGTGATGATATAATCTATTAAACACAAGATTATCGTGTTATTTAGTAAACACACCCAGGTCATATTTCGCGTATATTACTGTTGTAATATGGCCTATTGTTACATATATGTCATCAAATAATAATGAAATGACGTCACGGATTTCCAGATTAAGATGACATTAATTACGATTAAAAAAAAGACAGAATAAAAATAGTAAGTCTAGACGAGAATTTTAATCCAAAAAACATATATGTCCGGAAGGTTAGTTCCGACTTGCTGTGTGTGGCAAAGATATAAAGCTCTTGAAATGTCATGGAAGAGCATGCATTTTTTCGCAATATTCGATAGTATTTTTTCGCAATATTCGATAAAATCATGTGATAAAAGTATGTTCGTTTCCACTTCATGTCTAACTACACAATTTCTATATGCATTTTATATTTCTTGTAAAGAAAACACTTTTCGTCGTCCTGTGGTTCAATTTGCTCTCGAAATTTGAACCGACAATGATGGCGGACAAAACGACGCCGAGAACGGAATATGTCACCACCTAACGTAGCGTAAAAGGGCGCTAATATGTTCGGAACCCATTCTTATTTCCATTCGTTGATGTCATCCGCCTTTAATAACCGATGAGTTCCGGGACTTATGGCGACGTGAGAACTACAGGAACTGTATATTTTGCCTGAAAACCGGCTGTATCACTGTAGTAAGATTCACCAGGAATGTCATTGACCTATTGTCACATCTAATTAAGTGGTGTTCGTAAAACTGATGGAGTATGCTCCCCGAAAAGGTCATCGGGACAGGAATAAACACACTGAACGTTGATAGTGGAGTAATTGATCATGTACTACACACAGCCATGCAAACTGAATTTGGTACATCTAGAAGACCAAATCTAATTAATATTTTAGCGCAAATAAAAAGCAAATTTAATCGTACAGTGTATTTGTTTTTATGATTAGATTAATAAATGACTATTGTTATGGTTAGCGAAATTTGTTTTCAAGCTGACTCTATAAAAATATATATAGAGTTTCTGTGGACAGAGTGTTTTTTTTTTTTTTTTTTTTTAACAAGATAACGTTAAACATTACCTATTTTCTCTTGGCTTCGGAGACGTTTGGACAAGACACCATACTTATAACCATACAAGTATATATTGTGTCTAATAAGCAAAGACATTTTATTAAAGTCAACTATATTTTATTGGTTTACTTGAGTCTTCAACCAAATTTGGCAAATCCCTTTACCGTGCAGTATTATTGGACACAGTATGTGCCTATGACATATCTAAATTAAGGTATCCGAACCATATGATAACTGAACTATTTAGACAGGGAGATATAATTATTTAACGATATAATAAAAAATCCGTACTATTTGTAACTCAGATAAAGATGATGAATATCATTTTATCGTGATTTAAAATAGGTACAATGAATTATGATTGAATTACATAAATCTGCCGTAAACAATCTATGAGTAAATTTGAGCCACTAATATCTGTGGAAAACAGTAAATTTCTTCGTAAGTTAGTTAGATATATTTTTTAAGCTAATAAAAGAAGGATTTTTGTGTGTAAATACTATTTCTTGTTAAACTAGTTATGAACATGTATAGTCTGCTGTTATGTATAATAAGGAAATGATGAAAAAATTGTATACATAATTATAAGAGCAAATAACTTCAATTAGAACTAACTGTGACGTTACCGTACGACGATCCTACTATAATTTTGTTGTTGTTGTATTGATAATGATGATGATGATGATGATGATGATGATGATGATGATGATGATGATGATATGATGATGATGATGATGATGATGATGATGATGATGATGATATATACTTGTATAACTATACCGTTGTATGTATTTACTATGCCATATTGTATTGTACATTTTTGTATATTTCACCAAAAAGCTGTAATTGGCATTACTAATAGTTGATATCTACCTGTTTGTAAGTCGAGGCTCATTATTAAAAATTCCGAAATTTGTCCAGTAGTTGTTTTTGACGTATCTGCATTTTGCATAAATTGAAACTTTGATGACGTATAGTAATAAAATAACGAAACACGAAATAAACTAATTGTGTCCTAATAAGAATGCGTATTGGCTGAATAGAATGAAACACTTAACGCTTTTGTTAAATAGAATCAATAATGAAAAAAAATCGCAATGCGCTTTTCAGTTTCCGAAAAATGTCCCGCTAAGGCGACGTAACGGGAGTAATATAATGTTGCGCAACAATCAAACATCAGTAGAAATCGTGAGGCCTTTTATTAGTTCGAGTTAAATTTAATACATCGATCATTATAATTTTTTGAAACATTACATGGATAAAGTTAATACTTATAAATCGAATTGTAGAAATAGAGTAAAAACAACATATATCTGACGTTGATACGTATTCTCTGTTGACGTATGTACATCTATCTAACCATTGGACAACCGACTCGTTCTGAAACGATTGAAACGATTTTGAGAAAATCAGCCACTCCCGGCCGGGTGACATCCCTACGTCGATGTAGATCTACATCTATATCTTATCCTTCTAATCCCTGCTTACTTTTAAACTTATTTATTTCACAACAATCCTGAAAACAGTTTATAAATAAACTCATGTTGATTAGTCCGCACGGTTGCGTTCAAGGGAGTCATTTTGACTCCAGTGCGTAAGTCTGTGACGTCATATACTTATCCTAGGCGTGACGTCACAATTGATTTACAACCAATCACAGGGCTGATAGGTTATATTACATTGGTTAATAAGCAAACAAATAGGACATGTTTAGATTCTATTTTCACTGGATAACACAGTACATTATATGATAAATAATATTATTGCAAAATATGATATGAAAAAAGACGTCATTTTACGTTAAACAAGATGTCACCACCATCGCGCGTAACGTCTGAGATGAAGAATAAGATATATGCTTTGTAAAAAAAAGAATAGATCAATGATTAGATTTATCATATTTGCCAAATTGATATCACTGTTCCCAAAACGGGACACTTTTAAGATGAATATCAATGCACTTTAATATACCATACAATCAATTAAAGAAATGTTTAATGTTCACATATTGAACGCAAAATTAACATATATTCAAACGCACCTATCTTAAAATACACTGTAATTGAAGATAAGTATCAATTCAATTGAAGATAGACCTGTGCAATTCAGTTGAATATAGGTACAATTCAATTAAAGATAGGTTGAGGTTCAAATATGACCAATTAAACCAATTTTCAATTGAATTGTACCTATCTTCATGTTAATTTGGCGTTAGAGCAAGTCTTTGGAACGGTTCAATTCAATATTGGAGATACAAGTGTAGGTACAAATAATTGTCCCTATTTTAATTATATAAAAATATGTACATATATCTTCAATTGAATTGAACCTATCTGCAATTAAATTGTACCTATCGTCAATTAAATTGAACCTTCAACTAAATTGAACCTATCTTCAGTTAGTTGTGGAACCTTCATATAATATAGATCTATGTTAATTTGGCGTTCCAAGTGTTCCGTTTTGGGTGCTGTCCCGTTTTGGTTACAGTAACGGGGAGATTTTTTTTTTTTTTTTTTTACTGTTTTAACAAGAAAACATAAATATTTCGATATGTAACACTAACGATAAGACATTCTCGTTAAAGAAAGAAGCAGCTTTGTCTGTTCCCGCCGACAGGATTGACAGGTTATCTCCCTTGCCGTGTGAAATGTGTTATGGGACCCACAGTGAAATAGGCCTACTGTTTGTCGGATTAATTGATGTCTAGATTCCTGATAAATAATGAAGGCTGGACAAAATGTAGTTTTAAAGTGTATCGAAGCTTATTCGAAATTAATTTAACGTTGGATTTCATTTTTCTGAATGTAACACATCACGTGCTATGCAGTACGAAAGTAGAAATCCTTTAGCTTCGTGTTGCCAAGAGCAACGACAGTCAATGCGCCAAAGCACGCCTTTATCAAAATATAGTTTGCTTTATTATATAATTTTAAACCGTTTTTATGAGGAATTAATTGTTAGAATTTATATTCTTTGTTAGTATACATCTTTTGATTAATCTTTATCTTGATGGTAAATTAGAAACGACGATTTTTACAAGTAGGCTATTTTTGAACCGGAAGTGAAGGCGCAGTAATCCTATTCCTATTGTAAACAGTGAAGGAGAAAATCATGGCATTGACGGGGTCGGTAACGATGTGATTCCGGACATTTAACTGCTGTTTGGAGTGTTAAATCCCCTTTTCTTATTTTTTGGCTGTCATTCGTCGGTAACAGAAGCAGCCAAGATGCCGACAAAAGTGTTGTTACCCCAGATGGTTGATCTAGCCCTGGGTACACCAGAAATCGGGGCTGTTAATTTCAACGTTCTTCATTCATTGCTCCATGCTATGTTAAAGAAATTGAAAATTACCGATTCAACAGCTGATTTAAATGAATTGGATCTATTGTCAAGACGAGAGAAGTCAAGTCTCAGTGACTTAGACAGTGGCATTTCCACATATTCTGAAGATGGCACGAGTGAAACCGGCAAAACTAGCGGTACTCCTTACCATCACCTGGAGCTTAAAGTGGCAAAATTGAGCATGCAGATGGAACAGTTGAATGCAATTCCGTCTAATAACGATTTAATTGATAGGTCTGACAGACCTATTTCAGAAATGTGGCAATACATGCAGCTTAAAAAGAAAGTGGATGCAAATACCGATGGTGTTGACAAGGTAAGAGTAAATTAATAGCCTAAACTTTATTTTGCATTTTTGCAATACCCAGGTGTTGCTACTGTAATTACATCTCAAAAGGCAAGCCTTCTAGAAATTAAATATACAGAGCACTGTACTTTAATTGTATAGATAGAATCATTTGATTAATTCATTTGATGATATCAGCTTATTCTTAGAGGTTGTAAATTCACAATATGACAACAGTTAAAAAGTTAAAGATGATGATTGATTTACTAAGAAATAACTAAATTTTAACCACGCCCCCTATTTATTTATTTTTTGAAAGGAGATGACTATTTTTGACTAATGACATATTATACTGCTGTTCAGTCAATGTTCATCAGTATAACCAAAATTATGATAGGAGACATTTTCTCACAGGGTACGTTACAAACTGAGCTTTTGAAACTGGGATATTTCAGGACTGGTACGTGGTCAGGATAAAAAGTTTCTGTGCCTCTAAGAGTTCTTTCAGTGTTTCGAAAGATATATATGTTTCACTAGCAGGAAAGTAAACCCTTACAAATTTACTCGGATGTACTTTATTTAATAAAATATTCAGTTCAAGTTTTATTCACTTCTACATTAAAAACAAACTTCTGTCTTTATGCCATTCCTCAATACTGTTGTTTGCTGAATTATAAGCCTTGTTATAATTTTTAGCTTCATTTGTACATGAAAGAACTTTCCTGTCATATATATATCAATGTCATGCTTCTATAATGGCAGCTGTACATGGTTAATTTA
Source organism: Chlamys rubida (assembly GCA_032359455.1). NCBI lineage: Eukaryota > Metazoa > Mollusca > Bivalvia > Pectinida > Pectinidae > Chlamys > Chlamys rubida. The sequence continues at coordinate 7,243 of JAUMHH010012664.1, forward strand.
TATCAATGACAATTATGACATTGATTTGGTCTAAGAACAGAAGTTATTAATTCTGTTGTTTAATTCTTTAATTGGTCATTATCATCAATATCATTGCAAATGTTTGGTTGTAAACAAACTTTAATCAGTTAATTATTTACAAATTTGGTGTAGTTTTTCAAATTTAAATAAAACAAAGTATTTTTTATTTTACGTTTTTCTATATCCTTCTAGATTTTTGTTAATAAGATTAAAATCGATAAATGTTTTGCTCTTAAGTTCTGTCTGAAATGAAGATAACACTGTATAGGTACAGATACTACAGGAAAGCATCATTTTTACCCCTGTCTGTATTTTAAAGACATGCCATTTTACAGAAAACATTATTTCAAAGACATTTTGTCCAAATTGACCAATATTTGCAAAGTTGCACAACACATTTTAAAAATACCAAAAAGATTATTCAAGTTTTATTTAAATATTGACATCCAACCTTTGCCACCTTCTTAATATGAATAAGTAGTGTTACAGTTTTTATCAAATTACACAAGACAGAAAATGTTTTTATCAAATTACACAAGACAGAAAATAATCTATACCGTACTATAGTTTCTTTTTATGAATTCTAAACCAAACGAAAGTTCATAAAAAGCTGAGAGAGATAGAATGGAATATTTGTATTTCAATTCAGATGAATTTTTAATTTTCGCCTTTGTCACCCCCCGCAATGAGGGCAAATTTATCATTACAACAAATGGTAAGTTAAATGTAAAACGCAAAATTAAAGCTGGGCCAATTAGGATTTTAACAGTGAAGGGCGAAAGTTTGATGGGACAAAAAAATCCTGGTATACAGTATACCATTATTCTTTAGTTAGGCTTGTTTTAGATATAATTATTATAAATTGTTAATTCTATTTTTAGACTATCCACAACATCTTAATTATCATGTAATATGTTAAACTGCCTGAAAGTTGGAAGATAACTAGAAGGCTAGATATAGCAGTATTTCATATATTTTATGGAATGTAACAAAAAGATATATTCAGGGGTGTACAATTTTATAATGAGAATACTAGCCCATGACAGCAGAAAGGTTTTAATTCTTTTTTAGTAAATATAGAATCTACTTGGCCTTGGGTTGGTGGAATTGTACACCCCTGTGTATTGATTAGAGATGAAATGAATGATCGAACAGTTACGAACAAATACCAAATTCCAGAATGTCAAATGGAGAACAAGTGCTTGTACATTTGCCTTTTCACAGTAAAAATTATATGCTAGTTGGATGTCATTTTAATTTTAACTTGAAAAAAAGTGTAGAATTTAAGTTCTGTAAGGTGGTTCTTGTACACAATTAATTAAGGCACTATATATCCAACATCGCTCTCTATTTCTGGCTAAAAAATCCTGTGAAATTTTGTAAAATACGTATTTAAACTTACAAACATTCAATTATATACCAAATTTCAAATATTGATACTGTACTAAGAATTCAGTGATTGGACACATACTTGTTAAAGATGTTATCATTTTCAATGTTTTGTCCATTTTCTGAATCGAAGGGTTGGACAATACATGCAATGCAGTCATCAGAATATGTCTTATCAAAAGAAGTACCCCAAGTTGTACATTAAATTAGCAGGTTTTTATACAGTTTTGAAAATCCTATCACAGTACATTGTATCCAGGGACAGTATGTATGTTGTAATATTAACTGAACTATAGCTGTTTTTATCACATTGTCTGAGCGAACAGATCTCATTCTCAGTTGGTTCAAGGTTGGTCATGATCAGTTTATAAACTACTAATATATAATACTGTCTTTTTTGAAGGTTGAAGTCAGGCAAGGTAGATCATTATTAAAAGTGTCCTTTTGTGTATACATGTATTTCAAAACGGTTTCTTTTCTGTTATAAACCCTTTCTCTGCCCACCTGTTACTACTGGCTTATTTCCAAGTATTTCAATACTCACAGAGTTGTGTGTGCAGGTAGAAAGTACTGTTTTACTGCAGAAACCATTTGTCCTTTACCATACTTCTCAATTATTTATTTCATGAAAGGAAACAAAATATAATCCCTACCGGTTGGTTGAAGCTGAGAAATGTTTAGGGGTTGTTAGTACAGTAAGGTTTGAATCAATAGAAGTGTTGTGTGTATCAATACATATTTGTTGGCTGTTTGGATGTCTGAGTGGTCGCCCCGTCTACTTGTTGTATGTGGGTGGTTACCGTTAAACAACATGCCTTTCTACAGGGTGTGTTACATTTAGATCATATCTGTATCAATAACATTTCAACCAGGCCATGATAAAGTTAGCTTTCATTTTGAAATAATTTCTCTATCTGGGAAATAAATTGAAAACACTGCCATTAAGATCAATTTATAAAACTTAAAAAGATCAATTTATAAAACTTAAGCAGAAATTAAATTAAGACCATCCATCTTCAAAAGATTGTGTTAAACATTCAATTTATATTATGGAGATTTCAGGTGATTTAAAAACCATTATACATGAATGTATCCTTGTCAGTGGTCTTACGATACCCGTGTTTGGATGTTAGAAGTACATTTATATACATACAGGTAATCTGTTAAAAGGTGAAGTTTTGTCATAGAAGTGTTATCTAAATAAACCTATCTTATTTACCTAAACAAACCTATCCCATTTTATCTGAACTACGAAGTATTCTTGTGTTATTGACAGTTCACCCTTGTCTGGTTTCAACTTATAGAGATTGGCTATTTTCAGCTCCATTTCCAAGACCTCTGCAACAGACTTAATGAACTGAAATAAATCTGAAAGGTTTTAGTATTCTTGTTGCAGACAGTTCAGATTTAGTTTACTAGCAGCAGATTTTTCTGGGTGCCAAATATTTGTCTTGAAATTTTGAATTGGTTCATGAGATTATCATGAGGATAATTATATCCACTAAAAATCTAACAGAACAAAATTGGGTGTGCCTGTGCCATACAATAACAGACTTTTTCAAGAAGGCAGTTATACAATTATTTGTTAATGCGAGAAAGTAATAAATAGTGAAATGATTGTAATGTTACCAGTGTACTAAAACTTCACTTCTGACTTGATGCTTACAATAACTGGTATAGCACCAGATTAGGTAGATTCTACAGATGGATGTACATTGTTCAAGGATACAGCAGACACATCCAGGATAGATTTTGAGATCATCATACAGTCATACTTGATCAAATTGAGAAGAAGCATATATGGACTAAATCTCTTAGTGAATGGGGCCAAATTTCAGTCCAAGATATATAGGTAGGAACACCCTGACAACACACCCAAAGATTCAACTATTAAAGTGTTGATTTGAATAAAAAGAAATATTTGTTTTTTTGGAAGGGTGCAACAAATACGGGGTCAAAATGTACACTAAGGACATAAACTGCTAGGTAGACTAGAGCAGCAAGGGTAAAGTGCCTTGTTTTTCAATGATACAGGATTTATACATACCAAGGTAGTAGCAACTGAACTGGGATGAAGTTAAGTGGTTTTAAAAGGTAAAATAGATATATATCTATTTGTACAGCTGGGTAAACTAGAACAATCAATGTCAAGTGTCTTCGAGGGGCAATACTGTAGATATGGTAGAGGACCTACTTAATGGACAGTTTGTAGTTCATTGTTGATTGGTCAATGAAACAATCATGGTAGCCGTTCAAAGTGTGTCCTCAATTCATCCTTGATGTCTTTGATTCCATAGTAATGGTGTAATGTCCTACAGTTAAATCTTGTGTAATGTCCTACAGTTAAATCTTGTGTAATGTCCTACAGTTAAATCTTGT